>WAAE01002018.1:239181-332381 GCA_013400495.1 Nicator chloris
GCAGAGTGGGCAGGGGGAGCAGAGTGGGCAGGGGAGCAGAGTGGGCAGGGGGAGCAGAGTGGGCAGGGGAGCAGAGTGGGCAGGGGGAGCAGAGTGGGCAGGGGAGCAGAGTGGGCAGGGGGAGCAGAGTGGGCAGGGGAGCAGAGTGGGCAGGGGGAGCAGAGTGGGCAGGGGAGCAGAGTGGGCAGGGGGAGCAGAGTGGGCAGGTGGGCAGAGTGGGCAGGGGGAGCAGAGTGGGCAGGGGAGCAGAGTGGGCAGGGGGAGCAGAGTGGGCAGGGGAGCAGAGTGGGCAGGGGGAGCAGAGTGGGCAGGCGAGGTCCCACATCCCAGCACTGCCCTCAGCACCCTGGTGCTGTCACAGCCTGCCTGGGGCACGGGGCCAAAGACAATTCTCAGCTGGGTGAGCTGTGTGTGCCCTTGCAGACTGCAGGCTGTGCTGCAGGACCCACTCAAGGCCAAGGAGGAGGGGTTACCCCGTTTTTAATGCCACCTGCACTGCTCACTGCTCAGTCCTGGTTGAGGGCAGATGCACCCTCCCGTGGGTAACTCACAAGCTATAAATCAAAATTTGGGCTGTCCTGTTCATCTGCCATATCCTGAATTCTGCTTAAATCAGTATAAACCCTGATAAAGATCCATCAACTCATTCTTTAACTTAAATTGTTTTTGTCTTTTGAATTAAGGGGTTTTGTATCCTGTTTAAAATCCTCCAGAGGCTTTCTCCAGTTCTCCATACGTACAGACTTATCTGCTGCACACACTCTGCAGTGATTGAAAGTGCTGTGCTTTTCTCTCCCAGTGCAGCCAAGCCAAGCTGATAAACATTCTTCCCTTCTCCCGTGTGTCAGTTTGCAGTGTGCTGAACTTACATTTTCATTAACTTGCCTTTAACAAAACTTCTCCCAATTCCCCAGCGACAGCTACTCCCCAGTGTAACTGCTCAGAGCTGCACTGAGGTCAGACAGCCCATGACAATTGCCACCAGCTGAGGCCTGGCCTGAGAGCACCGGGCTGTGTGTGACACATCAATTCCTCAGGAGGCAAGATTGTTTCCAGGCTGCTGTCCTTCCACGGGGCAGCCTCCTGCCTGAGGATTGCATGGTCTCACCAAGGCCTTTTCTGCTGAAAAACACTCTCATCCACCAAGAGGATGGTTTTCAGCAGAAGTATCTGCAGCTATTTCTGCAGAAAGTTCTTTGAAAGCAGTGTTCATTGAAAGGGAAAACGGAAAGACAACGTCATTGTTTTGAAATGTAATTCTGTTGCTGAATTATTTATTGCCCCTTCTGCTTCTGTTGCCTCAGGTGTTCTCTCAAGTGAAATGCCCTTAAAGCTGATCACATCAATGCCACTCTGTCTCTCCTGTCTCACTTTTCCATAGGACTACATTCCTTTGTTCCTCACATCTGCCAAGAGAGCTGTGGCATATCCATTGCAGAGCCTACAGCTTGACAAAGTTACCGTGCTAGACAGCTGGGAGTTTCAGGAATGTGTCAAAGGTTTTCTCCTTCCCTTTTGTCCTTTTGCAGCACAGAATACTGGCAAAGATTCTGTGGTCGTTTCTTCCTTTTAGTTACACTACACGAGTCTGATTATCAGATAAATTTATCATCTCATCACACCCCCACCCCTACCTCTTTCAGTTTGGTACAGGTCATGTTGTTTCACCCAGGACTTGTCAGGATGTTTGCATATTATCTTTAAAAGTCGAGTTCAGAAATCACCACTCGACTTTATATTAAATATTTAACTCATGTCCTTGGCAATAAGACAAAACCCTAACCATAGATTTAAAACCAGCCTTCAAAATCAGGAACCATTATCTACAAATCGGTTTATTCTCGGTTCAGCCATCTATAATTACTGTACAATATCAAGCATCTGTCTATCCTGTTTATATTGCCAAGATGAAATTATAACCATGGTTTTATTCACTTTATTTCTATACTCAAAACGAGCATAATCTACATTATTTGCAAAAGTAATCACCCAGCCATTTAATGGTATTAACTTTTCATTTTCACTGAGGCTTCAAAATCTCTTTCCATATTAAATTTATTAACAATTCTCAAATAACAACATTTTCTAGCTACAACTACTGATGTTCTTTATAAATGTAGCAGCAAGAGCAGTACTACTTGATTAACATCAGTAGCATTAGAATAGATTTATGTACTGAAAAAGAAGGGAATAAGGCTCCTGATGCAGGCCTGCTCACCAGGGTCCTGCTGAGCAGTGAGGGTTGCAGGGCCAGCTCAGGCAGGAACTGCAAACACATCCACTCATGCTGGCTCAGACTGCAGACCCAGGGACAAATTCCTCGTCTGAACAATTCCGTTGCCATCAAGGAGATCATTTATACAAACTAAATTCACATATAGCTGTATGTTTTCAGGCTCATGCTCTATAAAATCACAGAAGTGTGTCTGCAAAAACGAGAGGGAGTTCTGGGTTTTGGTCATAGATTAACTCTGTTGCTTTTTCCAAAATCTCCTCTTCCACTCTGGCCATTTTCTTTTGATTGATTTGACACTTGTTCCACGTCTTACATGCATTTCCCAATGTTTTTAATTCCTGAGGCTCAGCCTTGTCCCCCTCTGTCCCGTTAGTCTACGCAGCAGCAAACTGGAAGCAAGCTCTTCGACACCATCTTCATTTCTCAATGATGTGAGAAGACACAGGAGTTGTCTGGACACTCCTGAGCTGCCTTTCCCAGAAAAATCCTTTCTTGTGTACTGAGAATCCAGGTGCCAGGTATCTCATAGACTTTGCCACTTGTAAGCACCTTGCTGAGAGTGGGTGGTGGCAGGGAGCTGTTTCAGAATGAGGGATGTTTCTCCACTGTGTGTGTGCAGAATGGCACAACACTCCCTGCCAGCACCACAACAAAATCCCAGTAGCTGAAATATTTCTAACAGGTGGAAGGGGTTAATTTTCCCTTCAGTATTATCAGCTGCTTTTGGTGGGATATTAAAATCCAAGCCATACCCACAGCTGATAAATTCAACAGCATCACAGGAACTGGTGGCAGAAGTTCATTGACTGCTGGTATCAGCCCCCTCCGTGTGTAACCCAGCCAAGCCACTGTAACACGTTCCTTGCTGAGCACAAGTGCTCTCAGTGCATTATCTGCTTGTGCCAAGCAGGATTTTTGCAGCAGGATTTCAGATACATAAAATGTATAGGATGCACAAGGAAACTCAGCTGCACCGAGATCTGCACAGACCTGCAGAACAGATCTGAAAGACTCCTGCTTTCCTGGGTTGTGCCTTTTCCTCTTGGTGATGGGAAATAAGGAATCAACATCCATGATTCAAAACAAAGATAAGAAATCGAAAATTCTACTTTTACACTTAGAACTAATTTTTGGTTTAATGCCCAGACGTGAAAAACAATTATTTTTAAAATAATATAGGGTCATTGTTTTTTGCTCCTTTGATATTTGTGGGAATTTTTTTCAGCACAGAGTAGCTAATCTTAGACTGGAAAAAGTGAAAGTGGTTATGCAAAATTCAGGCTAACAATCTTAATAAATCGTTGGCAGTGTGGTTATTTAGTCTCCTCAGTTACAGCAGTCCCAGTACTGAAGACTAGTAATCGCAGCATAATTTTACTGTGTTTTTATTAAATTCCAGTCATTTTAACTGCTAGTACAAGAGTTTCAGTTAAAGTTAAGGAAAATTTTGAAATATAAATATTACAGCAGGGAACAATGAAGAAGTAAAGGTCAAATTCTGTGCTGAAATATACAGGCCTCTAAGATTTGGGAGGGGGAGAAAGGTTATTCAGCAGCTCATATTCTTTCGTTAATTTTAGGTTGTCATTTTCTCGGGCATTAGAAGTGAGCAGATGGTACTGATATTTTGCCCACTTTTATCATCACTAACTTTTTCATTTTGAATATTCATGTAGCCTCATTGTCATGGAAATGCTCACACAGGAAACTTTAAATCAGCCCAGCCATGTATGTGCTTCTGTAAACCTCTGTGTTCCTTATTTAGCTATGAAATGAGGCTGTTTTCTCATTCATCTACATAATTTTAAGTGTTTTAAGAAAACCTGGTGACCAAGTGTTGGCTATATTGAATTAATTTTGGAGTACAAATACAGGGGAAAGGAAGCTTTGGTAATGGATTTAGCAAAGGAAATAGAGTGGTCTCAGATAATTTTTTTAGACCATAAAACATTTACAAAGGAGCTTTTGGCTATTCCTCAGAACCATTAAATACTGGTTAGATGCAGGGGCAGCATCTCCCTTCAGTAAACTGATCAAAGTGAGATCAGTGGTGACCTTTCCTCTGATCCAAGGATCCCTTGAGAAAGTTCCTCTGATCCCTTATCATACCACAGAATATTCCTAGAGATGTAAAACGGAGACAGAATTTCTAAGGAAGATAAAGAAGGCAAACAGCAGTAGCACATCAATTGGGAGCATCTCTTCTTCAGGGTGCAGCTGTGTCTGGGGAGGAGCTGCCCTCCCAGCACGTGGTGGTGGCAGCTCTGGTGGCAGGGACCAGAGCAGCCCCTGGCAGGGAAACGCCGTGCCCAGAGGGCTGAGGGGACAGGGCAGGGCTGAGGGGACAGGGCAGGGCTGAGGGGACAGAGCAGGGCTGGGGGGACTCAGTGCCCAGAGGGCTGAGGGGACAGGGCAGGGCTGAGNCTCTGCAGGGACAGAGCAGAGCTGAGGTGACAGAGCAGGGCTGCGCGGGCGGAGCAGGGCTGGGGGGACGGAGCGGGGCGGGGGGGGCGGAGCGGGGCTGGGGGGCCGGGGTGCCCAGAGGGCTGAGCTCTGCAGGGACAGAGCAGGGCTGCACTTTCTGTCCTGATCCCAGGCACTGCTCTCTGCCCCCAGCACACCAGAGCTCTCAGCAGCTGAACAAAATTCATCAGTGTGTGTAGGAACCATTCTCCTGACAAAGGCAGGGCAGAAGGAGCCCCACAGAGAAACGCAGAGATGCTGTGAAGGCCAGAGCTTTCCTCATTTTCTGCTCTGTGCACAGCTATTCTTAGTGCTTCTCCTTCTAAAAAGAAACCAGCAAAAGAAACAAAAACACAAAACAGTTGCTCTCGAGTCAGAACATCTTCATCCAGTGCAATTATTCTCAGTTTGTTGGGAATATGAGGGAGTCTGATTTAAGTTTCAACTTTTCTGGTTTTTCATTCCTGTACTAGTCTTGTCTCTTGAAGGATGTTTTTGAACCATCAACCAAAAATTGCTGATCTTTTACAGTCTCTCTCTCTCATCACAAAGCCAAATCACATTCTGAATGGCCCTAAATCTCAATTTTAGTTGAAATCATGTTTGTGGCATTAAAACACTTGAAAAAGCCTGCTTATGTTAACTGGCAAACTTTTCTGCTTCTATAGCAGATGGTAACGTGTGACCTTGAAATTAGCAAGGAGATAAATAATTTGAAGGTACAGATTGAGTGATTTTTAGGCTTCCCCTTTTCATTCCAGGGCTATTCCAGTCTCACTGGAGGTCACTTCTGGAACCCAGATCAGTGTCACAAAGGGTTTGACAATGCGGAGTTTGGACTCTGCAATTGTATCTTGCCAGTGCCTCTTGAACAAAGTGTTATTTGGATGAAGCTTCAAACCAAAACTGTTGGCTGTGAAATGATAAATTAGCTGCTCAGAGCTCACCTGTGAGTAAGCTGCATAATACAAGAATCTCCTTCCCTTACATTTCTTGTCTCTTGGTAAAATCTCTGAACAAATATCAGTTAATCTAAATGAAATTTGCTATTTTGGGGTGTTAAAATACAGAAGAAATGGGTATGTGTACCAATGACCCACAGCCCAAGCTTGCTTCAGTCTATTTCCAAATGTACTATAATTTTCTAGACTCATTATATATACAATTACAGATTTTTAACATTTCTGGATATTCAGTCTGGCTATCTAATTTTCTTTGATTCGTTTTCAAAATGTATACTCTTCTCATTGCAGCCAGAAATACCACTTCACTTTGTACTCAAGAAAGTCCTTTCAGTTTTCTCTTCTATTCCTGTGTATCTACATTGTCATTTTTTAAAATCTGTTCACACTGCGCTTAAAATTTCCCTCTGGACACTTGGGATAGGATTTAAGCAGGAGCCAATAAAAATATTGGAAATCACTTGGGCATGAATTCACGCACACTCCAGGTAGTTCTCTTAAGGTCCTCTCTGCTCTTAGCTGAAATTTCAGGCATATTACTGAGTCTGTAGGTTTGGACACATTATCTCTTTTTCAGAAATCTCCAATTACTGTGAATGAGCACCAGCATTGTAACATTGCATAACCTCTGTGCTTTATTACTGGCCTTTCTTAAAAGCTGAATACCTAAGAAAATAGAAAATTTCAGCAAAATTATCAAATATCCTCCTCAACTCAAAAATGTACTTCTGAAAAAGTACTACTGAGAAACGATTTTGATCCAATAGTTCATTTTAGTATAGTTATAACTGCTGGCTGTTTAGTAGCCTAACAATGAGAGAATGAGGTCAGCAGCTGAACCTAGGGCAGCTTCATGACAACAGGAATTTCTCCTCTTCGACTAGAGGACACATTCCCAGATCTGTGGTATTTAGTTCTTTCCTTATTGCAGTTTAACTGTGATTACATCTTTTACATATCTGTGAAGTCATCTTATTTCTAGTCTTAAAAGCTCTTTTATACCAACCTATGAATTGAGAAATCTCTCCTGTATCCTATGTTCCCTCTTTTCCAAACCTAACTACTTGCAGGTGTAATTGGAAGACCTCTCCACCTTTCTGTTCCTTTGGAAGAAATTTAGAGTAGGAATAAATCTGTCAAAACTCCCACTGGATGAAATAATAAATTTGCTCATTTACTTTTTGGTACTGTGCTCAGAATATATAGAGCAGAGAGTATATACCATAATATCTTCTCCTCTGGAGACAGGCCCTTGTAATTATATTAGCAATACTATTCCATTGTAGTTGAGCTCATGCATACTAATAAAAAATAATTTAGGTAAATTTCATATCTTTTTTCTTTTTTTAAAGAGACATTAGACTCCAACCCTCTAAATGAGTTTTTCTCAAACATAAATGTAAAGCTCTCAAGTGTGAATTGAGCCTTAGTCTTCCCAGACTCCATTATCCCATGATCATTGGCACTTGTACTGCAAGTGGTGTTGTTTTGAAAAGGTTTTGTTGTCATCGTTGGATTACAATTGCAGAGCTTCCACAAAAAGGTAATTTGGAAAGATTTTTAAAAGAAAGCAAAGGTGCAGAGTTTGTGTTTTCCTTCCTGCTGCCCTGCCCAGTAAGCAGGGAGCAGCATGGCTCTCTGCAGAGCAGGGAGTGGCAAGCAGGGCTGGTGAGAAGGATCACAGATGTCTTTTCCTCAAGAGGAGAGAGGGTGCCAGGCATCAGCTGGAATGCACGTTGAGACCATCTGGGATGTGAACAGGGCCCGGGTCCATCCCACATCCTTGACACAAGGATGAATGGGGAAGGTCAGTCACTGAGAGTTTAAGGGAGCCTGTGGCACAGAAGGAGCCAGGGAACCAAGTGCTTCCTCCTGCCTTGCTCAAAGGAGGTCCAACATGAAGCACAGACCCCTCCCTGTGCCCCACAAAATCAGTCAGATTTGAGGGTAAACTCACTAAACATGCAGATTGTCCAACACCTGGAGAAACAGCCTGAAGAAGGAAAGAATTTTCATCTTTCACTGTAGCACAGAAAACGCGTCTTGATGAGTGTGAGCCGTATGTATGGTGCTGGTGTACAGGGAAATCATTTCCTTCTGCACACTGACACCAACGGGAGCACCCTGTCTGACTGGTGTGTTTGTCATGCCTGGAGATCCAACAACAGCTGCCTAAAGAGCTGGCAAATTCCCCCAGTCGAGAGCAGAGGTGACGGGATCCCACCAGAGCCAGGGGCTTCGTGGCTGCAGCTGAAGTGCTGCTGGTTCTGCCCCAGTGCCTTCCCCAGGTGAGTGCAAGGGGAGCAGGTGAGGCCAAGCCTGCCCTCTGTGCCAGGCCCAGGGCTCTGGGCTGGCTGCAGCCCTGCCCTGGCCCAGGGCTCCAGGGCCAGAGCTGACAAGGCTGGGCATGCACGGGGCTCGTCAGCTGCTCCAGCCCTTTGTTCACATGGCAAAAGGGGAACTGCAGCATGTGGGTCACTGCTTTCCAAATCTTTGCAAATACAGTAACAACACATAGGGAAATTTGACAGAAACAACCAGCTATTGTTTTTGTCAGTGAAAAAAGGAGGATTCTCTTTAAAAGTGTCCATTTTGCTGAACTGCAGAGTTTGCTTGAAGTGCAAGCAGTGAGGAGAAGCCAGTAATGAGCTGGGGCATGGCTTTACTCAGCCTGCTGACTTCAGAAGGCAGGGCTCAAAATCAATGAAATCAATAGCAGCCCTTTCTTTGACTGCAGTGTTCTTCACTGTGGAACTCCAGTGATATTTGAAGTATGCCTGTATTATTGAGACACATTTCTTTTCATTTGCTGTGCACATTTACTGGACATGTGATCTCCTTGTTAGCCTAAATAAGCTTAAAATGCTCCTCTGAAAGAAGGAAAGAAAGCAAAAAGAGAGAAAGACAGATCAAAGGCCAGGAAACTTGCAACTGCACTCCTATATGGGATGGGCAGTAAAGTACACAGTGATATGCAAAGAGTTAGTCAGTCAACAAAGGCATTGACATTTTACCATTATAATGGAAATCTTTTATTAGCAACTAGAAAGAAGACTTATTTTGCTGTAATTCCAAATATCTTAGTAATGACCCAAAAGAAATCACAGCTACACCAAACAGGGAATGTTCAATGTTCAATTATTGCCCTTAGAAGTCTAAGTGCATTATTACCCATAATAGTTCTCCTAGTAGCCATCAAACTCTTATTTAGTAGAAGAAGCAAAGAAATAAAGCAACACATTAGATCCAGAATGGACAGAGAGGTCCCCCAGTACAAACTGGAATTCAAAATACACCTCTTCTAGTTCTAATGGCAATCATTTCAGCCGTGATGGGCACATAGCAGTGGGGCCACTTCAGTGAGATCCACCTCCCTCCACCGCATCTTTGTCTTCCTTTGCACATCCATCCAGCACAATGAAACATGGACTGGGAACCCTTCATTATAGCTACATATAAGCACTGCTTTGAAGATGGTGCACTGTTTAGAAGACAGTGTACTCTATTGATTTTCTCTCCTAGTTACCTCAATGCTTAATAATAAAAAGAAACAGAAAATAATTACATCTGCTGTGATATTAAAAACACTTCACACTCTGCTCTGTTTTAGTCCCAGAATTTCTGTTCTCTGCTTTAGAATGACCCCAGCTCATTATGTGGAAGCCAAGGCAAGAGGGAGCTTTTATTAAGCTTTTTATCTGAAACTATTAATCTTGATTTAAGAGCATCTTTTTGTAACAAGAAATTCGTTAGGATTTTTCTATGTTCTGAGGCAGGTACTTTTCAGGGAGTCCAAAAAATAAGTGTCTTGCTGCAGTACTTCTATTTCATGGGCTCTGTATGTGCAAATGAAGTCAGACTGGTCATGAAAGAAGAGGAAAATTAACTGAAATATCCAGAGATTACTCAAAGAGAATATGGATATTAATGTACCCAGCTGAACATCCCAAAGCTGCTGCATGTATCAGAGTGGTTGCAAATAAGCTGAAGAACATTTTCTGCAGAGGCTGCAGTTGGATGGATCAAAATTTACAAATGTCATGGCTGGTGAAGATGTCCCTCATCTTCACCGCACTGGCCTCTCAGTGCTCTGAAATGCAGAAGCAATCTGATGATGGGAAGGTGAAGAGTGCAGTGCACCTGATTCAGCAGGACTTGCTCCTTTGAGTGGTAAATAAAAGCTAATCCCAGTTTGTGCAAGTGCCTCAGAGATGTAAGCACTGCCACCAAACAGGTGCAAAGTGCAGCCCTCCACAGACAGCCAGGAGCTGATGTGCCATCTGAGGAGGTCAGGGACTACAGGGCCAAGAGAAACCCCTGTGCTGTTATTATCTAGGGTGTTGAACATCTATGAACTTACTCTTCTTTGAACTGGAGTTCTAAGAAAAACAGCTAAATTTGATTTTCAAAGTATCATTGATAGAATTCTTCACAACCTTGATTAAATAGTTGCAAGATGTCCTGCTGTTAAAACTGTGAATCCTATTTTTAGCCTGAACGTGTCAGGCATTCATATCTAACCACTGAGCCTTTGTGAAAGCTTTGTTTGCAGACTGAACGTACCACAGCAGAGTTGTGCTCTCCACGCTGGTCCTTACATGAGTTGTCTCCTTTCCCCTTCATCTTCTCATCAGTACACTGAACAGAATAAGCCTTCTAAGCATCCCTGCATCTCTCCATAATCAAGCAAAAGCCTTTCTAATTGTACTTTTCCAGTACAGGCCTCAGCAGTATCAAACACAGAAAGAATGTTTCCTCCTGATCAGTATTTCCCTAGCTGTACATTCCAAGACTAATGCACTTGGTCTAAGCCTCACACTCTGCTGCTTTTCTACCATCAGACAGCGTTTCTACAGAGCTTCCATGTTAGTCTTTTCTCTTCTAAGTATGGCTTGGCTGTATTTGTAGGTCTTGACTCCTGGTTGTACTGTATGGTTTGTGTATCTTTAGACGTCCTAGGATGTCATCTAGTGCACTCAGATAAATAATCCATTTAGGCTGTACATACCAGGAATTCTTTTCCACTTCATTTTTAATCACCATTACAGTATGTGCAAAAATGCTGCCTTATCCCTGAAGATATTCACTGAAGATAATTACTAAGGAGTCCCAGTGTGCAGAGTTAACAACCAAGGGACAAGGCTCCCAGGAAGGGAGAAGAGAAACCATGAGGAAACTGCCCTGATAATCACAGAAAGTTTATCTAATTTAAATATATCATGTTACATTGATCTTAAATCACCTTATCTCCTAGCTGGTTCTCCTCAAACCACTGTGCTGGGTTGCGAAGTCCCTGAGCACCTCTCATTGCCAGACTGAAATCAGTACATGGCCAGGCAAGGCTCAGGGCTGAATGCACATTTTTCACGGTACATAAAAAACTTCTAATATGTAATGTGATCTATGCTTTGTGATTTTGTCTTTCTTTTAACTTCAAGAAGCAATTCAGGAATCACAGATTCCTGTGATTTGTTTTGGGTCATTACTAAGATATTTGGAATTACAGCAAAATAAGTCTGTTTCATGTTTATAAACGATAAAGCATAGTTTTATTGTTTATAAAACTTTACAAGTTCTATTTTATGTTATATTTTTACCAATACAGGAGGAGAACTACATCTAGTTGTCCCTTCCCAAGCCTCTGTTTCTCAGAAGTTTAACAAATCAAGCAAAGGAGCTGCTGCTGCTGTTTGTTCATGTGTTGTAGGAGAGGATTTGTTTTCTCTGAGATGTTTACAGGCTGCAGCACTCACTGCTCCTGCCATGCCTCACACGCCCCTGGCAGCGCTGCCGTGGTGCTGGGAGGGCAGCAGGACAGCTGTGGGCAGCAGGCAGGGCAGGATGCACTGCTGCATGTGCTGCACAGTGGGCAGGCTCCAGTGCAGGGCTGCAACGCTCCCTGCAGAGCAGAGCAGCAGCAGCAGTGCATCCTGCTGCAGCAGTGCATCCTGCAGCTGCAGCAGTGCATCCTGCAGCTGCCGCAGCAGTGCGGCAGCAGGGCATCCTGCAGCAGCAGCAGTGCAGCCAGCAGCAGCAGCAGTGCATCCTGCAGCAGCAGAAGTGCATTCTGCAGCAGCAGCAGGGCATCCTGCAGCAGCAGGGCATCCTGCAGCTGCAGCAGCGCATCCTGCAGCACCTCGGCTCAGCAAACACAGCCGTGCTGTGCCACTGCTGCAAGGCTGCAGGGGAGCAAGCCCCCGTCTCCTGGGACA
This sequence comes from Nicator chloris, assembly GCA_013400495.1. NCBI lineage: Eukaryota > Metazoa > Chordata > Aves > Passeriformes > Pycnonotidae > Nicator > Nicator chloris. Next base: position 251,055 of record WAAE01002018.1, read on the forward strand.
AGGAACCACGAGCCCTCCCTTCCCTGGCCTGACCTGCTGTGCAGGTCTCGCTGCAGGGACGAGGTGCTCTGCAAGCTTTGCAAGGTGCAGGTGGCAGGGAAATGGAGACACAACACTGCAACACAGGTCAGAGAGCAGTGGAGGAGAGGATACCACTACACAACACTGCTGCAACCATTAGACTATACTGTTTCAAAACCACTTTATTCTTTACTTTGTGTCTATTTATAGTTTTAGCTGCAGAATATGTAAATTCTTGACTTTTATTTTCAAAGATCCATATTCTTCAGTTCTAGTAAATGTCTTTGAAATATTTCCCTTAAATGAAAACTTACATATAAATATTCAATGAGTTCTGCTGACCAGAATAGATGTGCTCATTTATCCTTCAGGCAGACGTTTTGGGGAGGCAGGAACAGTTCTGCTTACATGGCTTTGGTGCAGGAAGCACCTCTGAGTGTCAAGCCTTGCCTTTGCTCTGAGCTCAGGATCCACTGCACACACGTGATGTTGATGCCAAATATCCTCTGTGAACCCTGCTGTACACATGTTGTTCTTTTTCAGTGCATTCACTATTGCTGAAGAGATCAGCCCTGTTCATTGCAGGGGGTTGGGCTAGATAACCCTTCGAGATCTTTCCAACCCAAACTATTCTGTCATTCTGTGATTTCTCCCTCCTCTCAGTTCCCTCTCATGTTTCTCAGCTTGGTTTCATGCCTTCCACAGCCTCTGGGGCTTTTGCTTTGCTCACAGGCTGTTTTCTTGTTTTAGCATCTCTTTTCTGAGCAGACTGGCCAAGGCCTGTCAGGAAGGTAGTGCCAAGAATCCAGGACATAAAATTATTTGATAAAGGATTCAGCACAGCTGTAGTTAACAAGAACTGGAGATTTGAGAAGCCTCTTTATCTTGTTTTTATTGAATGATAAATGTATGGGAATATGAAAAAGAACAGTTAATAGCATGTGTGATGCCAGAAAAAGACAGACTGAAAAGGGACCAAGTCAGATTTATCTCTAACCAAACCTGAAAAACAGCAGTGGATGGTAGATCTTTACAGAATACAGCATAAAATTAAATAAACCACCTTGCTGTCATTTCTGTATTCTGTACAGCTGCAATCATGGTTTCGTTCCAATATTTTTTTTCCTGAATATCTCCATAAATACAGTTATCCTAGATAAAATTTGTTTTAATCTGAATTAGTTCCATTACTAAGGTGATTTCTGACTCTGTTGTATCTCAGTTCATACAGCACAGCCCTTTCAAGCATCCTAACACAGGCTGGCAAAACATGATCAGGTTTTGCAGGTAGCTTGCCTCAGTATGAACTATAACAGAGCAAATGTCTTCCATGTTATTGAAAAGACCTCACATATCTGTGATCAATTCAGCTTTTACAAGCGCTTACTACATTTAGTATTTGCACAGGTAGCCTGAAATTGCTTAACTGTAATGAGCAATGAATATCAATTATGTGATTACTAATGAAAATGTAATCTAGCCTAAGCACAATTAATTTCTGTTGAAATCTGACCCCTCCAAATGTAAATGGACTTGGTCCTGTTTAAATGGAAAGACTTTTTTTTAACATTAATATTTTAACAAGCCATGTCAGTTTGATATAACAGGGTGTCCAGTTGCAAAAGCTTCCTCTTTCATTTGCAGATGCATACATCTTGGAAGGTTAACACACCATATGTAATGAGAAATCCCTCCACAGTGATTTAAAGCACAGAGAACTGTTTGTCCCCAAAGGCCTCATCTTAAAAGATGTGTACACACTGATCCTGACACCCCAGGTACTCTCTGTAAGTCAAAAGGCTTGATCCTTCAGGCTTCTAAAGAATTGTCATCTGATGTCCTTAGCAAGATCCCTTGAAAGGAGGGCAGCCCTTCCCCACAGGCATTGCAAAGACCAAAGAGAGAAGACCAGGAGCAGGGGAACATCAGAGTCAGTGCCCGTGGAACTGGGCTGTTGGTGCTATAAATCCCCCCAGACATGACAGGGACTGGAGCTGCTCTTCCTGCTGCTTAGCCGGCTCTGTGTGCATGGTCCTCAAGAGCTCAAAATCTGTGAAATAGGTGAGAAGCAAGAGGTTTGTTCATTTGTCTCAACTGCCAGTGAATGAATTGCATTTCAGTAGGGCTGTTGTACCAAAATATCTGAGAAGAGTTGGGGCTGCTTCTGCAGTTAGAGCTGAATTTTAAAATGTGCTTCCACACTGAGCTTAGTGGAAAATGTTTGCCCTGGAAAGTTTCATTTCCTATCAAGCCATTCTGAGAGAAGCAAAGGAAATGAGACATTAGAGGAGTTGCCAACCACTGCTCATCTTTTATGGGTGGTAATTCCCCAGTCCCAGCATTGCAGCTGAATATGGAAAACCTGGTTCACATCCCTTGAAAGGGGCCTGGATGAATGTCCTGATCTCTCAGTCCTGAAGTCTCTCTTGTTTATCTCCTCCAGGTGGGTGAGCAGTGGGTAGAGCTCCTTGTGCAGGGGAAGGCTGAGGGCTGTTGTTGGGTACTCCTACACCAGGCAGCCTGCACTGGTGTCTGGCTGGACATGGATCATGCTGCTTCTTCAAGAGCCTAGAGAAATACTTCCCTTACTAGCCATTATCCATGTAGTCCTTCTCCTACATCTTTCAGCCACTTTGGAAGTAGCAGTCAATGTTATATGCTGGAGATCATAACTTGCATATTGAAAATAAGCAATTCAACTGAGTTTTCTTCATGATGTTGATCCCAAGTAAAAACTGAATGCAATTTTTACTGAGGTGAGCTGCCCCAACATAGTGAGATGCTCCTTCAAAAATCTTTGACTCCGTCAAGATGATTCCCTCCAAAGTACATACTTATAAAACAGAGATGATATGTAAATTTTAAGAAAGTGCAACAAGGCTATCTGGCACAAAATGGCCTATAAACAACTCTCTGATACACAAGTTAAATGGCCTCTACTGTTAGCATTCAAAAGGCTTTTAGCAGGAGAAAGAACAGAGTATTAAGCTTTCTCTGAGTAACTTGGGGTTGTTCAGGGACACAAGGGGTATTTTTGTTGTAAGAAAGTGATTCAGCCTAATTTTGCTGGTCTAGAGATAAGCAGAAAATGTATAGGACACTCTTAGGCAATTTCCTTGAACGGATCTGGTTATTCTCCAAGATATCCCACCATTCTCACGGAGAGATGTCAGCTGTGCAGGCTGGGGTAAGAGTCCTGGTTGAGCAGTGTGTTCAGGGCCCTTGGGGATGTCAGCACAGCAGTAACTCAGGGCTGTCACCTGCCATCCCTGTGCTGGGGCTGTGACCCCGGGTCCCCCCTGGGCTGAAGATCAAGGGACAGGCAGTGCTGGCTTTTCTTGTCTCAACAGCCAAGGTGCACGTGCTGTCACACAGACAAAGCTCTCTGGACAATGACAAGGCTTGATTGAGTCTGGTGGGGTTTATTTATTACAAGCAGAGCGTTCTTCATTAACTCTGAGCTCTTATTTTTGAAAACAAGAATATTTCTAATGTTAAAAGTCTGCCAGAAACTGCCTGAACATACTCATGATCGAGGACTAGCAGAGGCCAGGCCACCTATCATTAGTTCCTTTAGATGTCATAATGGTACAATTTGCTTAGGTAGCCAGTCACAGAATTCCTAATGTCACTGGTATTTGTCATCCAGCCACACAGCTGGGCTTTCACTGTGGGATACAAATGGCTCTGGCTGTGCTTTTGGTCTGGGGAAGGATCCTGACAGGGATATTTGCTGCATATTTCCCTGTAAATGTAAGAGAAAGAGGGGGGCAAAACCCCAGTAGATTGCAATGCCTTTGTAGGTACTGTCATCTTCTTTGTGAAAAAAAAATCAGTGACTGATTTAAGGGAAGCCATGAAGTTTAGCAGATTCTGCTTAGGTTTATTGCTGAAGCTGCATAAAATATTTAAAAGTACTGCAAGAGGCCTAGAGTAAAGTACCTCTAATGCAGCTGTTCAAGTCTCAGTTTATGAAGAATTAACACCTGGCAAAACTGTCAAAAAAGGGGGGGTGATTAGTAGCAGATAGAAACATAAGATTTTTTCTTGACCTAGTTCTGACTGAAACCTTTAATTCCCATCCCATTAAAGATAAACAGTAGAACAGGAGCATAGAGAACAGTGAGTTATCTGGACTTGATCCTGTAGTTAATATAACAAGAGGAAGATGTTCAAATTAGTGCCTGAGCTTTCTGTATTCAGCCTGAGACAAAAATGAGCATGTAAGATAGTATTTGCTGAAGATCCTGAGTGGCTGAGAGTCACAGTGAATTATTTGGTGAACTGGCTTCCTTTCTCATTGCAAGGGTCCTGGCTCTGAACCCTTTAAAACTCAGGTATGCTCTGAATAATGAGAGAACACTGACACATGTTGCTGGAACAGCTAAAATTACTATTGTGTGCCATCACACGTTACCACTTAGAAAAATACAGAGGGAGCATGAGTGTCTTAGATCAACCTTAACACCAATGGCAATGGATCAAGCTGGCCCTGGACTGAAGCAATAGAAACGTGTCACTGGTTGTCCACTGTGTCAGCAAAATACCATCAGTGAGCTGCTGGGAAAAAACACTTTCTTAAACTCATTCAAAGAAATGATCCAGAGCTGATGTCATTGCCTGTTTTTAATACTTAATATCTGTTCCAGGGTTACCTAATGCTAAATGTTGGATTATCACGTTGATGTTTCATCCTGTACAAAGCAGGAATCATTCCCAGACTCCATTAAAGAATAAAGCTTCTGGGAAAACTCCATGATGGATCAAAAGGTGAGTTCCCTTTTCACTCTTCCACCTGCCCACATTGGCAGTGATCCTTCAACTGATTTCATAGAGGGATAGTTTCAAGTAAATATATTCTCTCTATATAAACATCTTATTATATGCACATTTTAAATGACTATTCCCTGCAGGTCTTACTTAAGAATTGAAAATGCACGAATTTGGGCTATATTTAAGCAATAATGACGGATGGAAAGGCTGTTTCTTTTCAGCTCGATGTGCCAATACTTAGCTTATCTGGTAATTAACTGCTGGGAAAGGCTCCCCTGTCAGTCATTGCTGCTTAAATAAGTGTTAGATAAGGGGGAGGGGAGGAGGGCTTGTCATTAATCACCAGGAAATCTCAGACAGCTGCTGTTTGGCTGTAATAGAACATGCAAGTATTAAGAAAAATCACCAACAGTTACCTTTCAAGGTATTATAATTATACGTGGGCCTGCAAGTTGTCTTAGAAATGGCTCATTTATATAAAGCATTTAGACATCAGCCCAGCAACTGGTAAGAAAATAGGACTCTAAAAAATTTTTAATTTGCAGTACACTCTGTGTTGCAGTTGATTGCTCTCAGTGAAAAACAAGAGCATTTGCTAGGGACAGCCATGCATCAGCTTCCAGAGACTGGGAAGAGCTAAAGCCATCAGCCTCAGGTGCAGGCAATAAAGGGCCTGTTCTGAGCAAGGATGATCACTTGGTATTTCTGTGTGGTTTTGTGCTTCATTGCTCTACCTTTGGCAGGTGTTCTAAATAAAAATTGTTAAGATCATTTCTACACTACTTAGTGTTCTGAAATGTCAGTGGAGTTGTATGTATTGATGGCACTCAGATGAGAGTAGCTGCTTCTGTCTAAACTGCCACATACAAACATCCAAGCCTGGTCTGGACCCTGAGGTTTCGGGACAAGAGTTCCAATAGGGTTTATCAGAGACTGTAATAGCACAGCAGGCTGCCCTGGGGCAAGTAACAACTAAGGAAGCCACAGGCTTGGTCTTTTAGCCCAGCCACAAAGCACAGCTGATAATTGGATACAGATACATCCCCTGTGCAGGGCAGCTGAGGAGCTGGCCTGTGTGGCAGCATTTGGACATCATAGAGCCCCCTCCCCTCCGCTCCCCAGCAGGGCAGCCCAGGTGTGACCTGGCTGCAGGAGTGCCCCAGCACAGGAACAGGAACAGAACGGACAGCCCGTGTCACACCAAGGAGAGGGTGGCATCAGCGACTCACAGCTTTGTTTTCCAACACTGAAGACTGAACCTAAGTCAGGGAGAAGAAAAGAGAACATTTGTTTCTTGTACACGTGAATTGGAAGGTATGCATTTTTTCTGGTAACCACAAATTGTAATTTAGGCTTAACAGGAAAGGAGAGAATGGAACATTTTCACAGAGACAGTTCATATATTACTTAGTATTTCATGTGATTTTTTAAAATAACTTTAGACATTTTCAGACTTATGCATATAAATCTACACAAAGCTTCACCCTAGTTTGAGGCTCTGTGGGTGGAAGTGCAGAGCCACGCGGGGCAGTGCCAGCAGCTCCAGAGGGGATTTGCTTCCCTGGGAGTGCTGCTGTCTCTGCTGCAGCTGCTCTGTCCCCTCTGTCCCCTCTGTCCCTGCACCTGGTGGCCCCTGCCATGGAAGTGCTGCTTTCTTTGGAGTTCAGCAAGGGAGAAATTCGGGGGGCAGGCACCAGCCCAGCTCTGCCCACTAGGAGCACTCCCACAGCTCAAGGTGGGTGTGTGTATTTGGGCCATTATTACTTCTGAAGCAGCTTCAAATTGCCTGAGAATGTCACAAAAAGCAAATGAAAGACAAAGGAACTCAATTAAAGATAAAGGGGGAAGGAGGAGCTGGATTTTCAAAACTGCTTATATGATTTAGAGCCATAACTCCTGTCATAACTCCCAATTCACTGAGAATTGACTGTCTAAATCTTGCAAGCTCTTTTGAAACCACCACCCAATAATTTTTCCCTGGGCAGATATCACTAGCTATTGCTTTTCCCCAGTGAGATAACTGTATCATAAATAACATTCAGCAAAATAACTCCATAATACACAGTTTTTATACACTTTTAATACACTTTCACAAGGGTAAAATACTGTCAGTATAAAAAGTTAAAATGGTTTAGTTCTGCCATGGATTAATACATATTTAAACTGTAAAATATTGATTCTTTGCCAAATCTCATCTGGGGTGGTGCTTTCCAACTCTGTCTTCCATTTCACTGTGGTTTAAAGGATCAAAGAAGTTCCACTGCCCAATAAGCCAATCTTAGATTAAAAATGAAATGCATCTAAAGGCTAAAAAAATGGTGTTATGTTCGAAGTAGGTAAAAGCTGTAAAAATGCATTCACGTCACTGAAATGAAACCCAAGCCCCACCTTTGTGGCCTACAAAGTTAATTCTCCAGTGCACATGAACAAGAGGCTTCTTTAGTTCATGGTGAAGTTTTTTGGAGCACAAATTAGTCCTTAAGTTACCAGTAGAAGCCAGAAAGTTGATATCCCCTCAGTAAGAACTACATCCTGGGATCTGCCAATGGGCAGTAATCCACCTACAGTGTCCCATTTTACGTTGCTACTGGAAGCTTTTTAAAATCAGAATTGGATGTGGTACTAAGTTAAATGCCTTGGAGAATTCTGTACCTTACATCAAGAGAGCTGCCACTGTCAGCCAGGCACACACTTCTGCCAAATAACAGGAGATGCCTTCAGGAGTGCTGAGTGGCGTTCCTCATGTCTGGAGGTTCAGGTGCTGTGCTGACACAGCACCTGAATGCACTGTTGATCAGTTCAGTCAGTAACATCAGACTGACCTATCTGTGATTCTCTACATCATCTTGCCCATATATTCAGATCATGTTGGCAATCACCAGCTGTTTGATAGTATCTCAGACTGTCAAAGTGTATTAACATTAATATTTTTGGTTGTGAGAGACCTCAGTCACCTTTGAGACTCCTGGGCTGGAGCTATCTGTGTGGGTTAGTCTGAAAACATTTTTGGTCTGAATATTTAAAAGATGTTTTGCACCATTTTAGTTTGTTTCATTTAATAATACTTCGGCCTTTCATGCATATTTTGTGAGATATTGCTGTCTTACTCAATACTAGAGGATGTATTTTGAGTCCTTCCTGAAGAAATCCTGTAATCCTGTACATTGTTTGTCTTTCTCACTGGGATAAATTCATTTCAGTGAAATGGAAGCATAAATCTGAGAAGCATTTGCTCAAGACTTCATTGCATTTCCAGAACAAATAGTACCCAGGTAGACAAGTTAGAGAAGGACATGGTTTATCCGTGAGCTGTCTCCAGTTCACAGATGGATGCACACAGGGCTTTAATCTGCTGTCAGACAGAGGAGTGGGGCCCTGGCACAGGCTGCCCAAAGAACCTGGGGCTGCCCCACTCATGCAAGGGTTCAAGGCCGGCTTGGGTGGGCCTTGGAGGGGTCCCTGCCATGCAGGCACAGTAACCAGACAACCTGCAAGATCCCTTCCAGCCCAAACCATTCTATGCTTCCGTTCACCTTTGCCACAGATGGGTTATTTTATCCCTTTTAGTGTCTGATCTCTCTTATATCGAAATATATTTTAACAAGGCCAAGTTTTAATTTGTACCAACAACAAAGAGCTTAGCAGCTCTCTGTTCTTATCTGCTCTGCAGGAAAAATAATATATGAGTGTACATGAATATATATATGTACAACAAAAACTAAAGCAACAAAGGAGAGAGGGAGACAGATGCATAGGCCAAAGCAAATTGTGGAATTCCGGGGATGATCAGGAATTTTAGAAAGAGAAATGAATTAAAATTCAATCTCACATTGGGACATATTTGCAGAATAGTCTAATACCTCTGGCCATAAGGCAAAGCAGGTGTTTTGAGCATGTAAGAATGTTCTCATGCTCTCAGAGTGGATGCAGATTTCTCATGTGTCGTCATTACTGCTCCCCAGCCTTAGCACAAGGCTAAGGGAGAAGGCAGCAGGATCAGAAATAATCAGAAATAATAAGAATATTCCACCTTGAACATTACAGTTACCAAATGACACGGTAAGATTTCCATGTGTACAATGACAAACCAAATAGGTTCACTCAGTCATGAGAAAAGAATATTAGAAAGGTTGATATATTGTTGTTATTACAAAATACAGAGTGAAAATACATCTGAAAGTAATTTTTTCCCATTTCATGATAGCTTACCATATGCATGCTCAATAGCAGCCATTAGCTCTGTAAACTATGACATGATGACTCCTTACCTGATCCTAAACAGGGCCATTACAAGCAATTGTAGCATCTTTCATTGGATCAGGGGCAATGTTATTGTCTGAAGGCCTGTAAGAGAATGAAGAGCTTTGTGGCAGACACCAGGCAGTGCCCTTGGCCTGGAGCACTGATCCCCACTGGGCTCCCTGGCTTCACCCACACCCTGAGCTCAGCAGCCAAGGGCCTCTGCTCTGTGTGGGGTGCCTGGCTCACACACGGGGCCAGAATGGGACACGGGGACACTGCCACACCTGTGGGCAGTTGGTGCTCTCCAGGAGCCTGGACACACAGAGGCTGGCTGCAGCTGAGGATTTTTCCAGCAAATTACCTCGGTAGCTCCTGCTGAGTAAACTGCTACTTGCTGGCAGTGTTTAGTGTCTCTGTGTCTGGGACCTCCATCATAGGAAGGAAGAAGGCAAGTGCTAAGGAGAGCTTCAGTCTTCTGCATTTGAACACTCAAGACACAGGGAGTTTCATCCTCCTAGGTGTGAACCCTGTGTAACCAGGAGAAGGAAGGTGAGGGCATTCATGGCAGACTGAGGGGCTGCAGTGGGAGTGTGCTGCTCTAAGACACCTGCAAGGCTTCTCTGAGCACGGGACCCTGTGCTGTGGGAAACCTGGAGGTTCTGCACTTTGCTGGCTCTTCTCCAGTCCTTGTCACAGCCTTGGAGTGGAAGGAGGCTGGGACAAGTCTGGTGTGTGAGCCTGTGAAGCAATAACCAGGCATGTCAGCTGATGTGTCTCCAGGTATTATAAATCACAGGCTTGATTGTGGCAACCCATCTACAGTGACTTTCAGGCTTTTTTAAAATACAAACCCTAGACACCTTCCAAAGGAAAGGTAAGGTGAAGTTCAGGCTTGTGGGTTTTTCTCCCTTCGTTACTTGGATCCCCTATGGACCACAACGCTCTGGGGCTCACAGAGCAAAGGCTGGAAACTGCTGCTGTAAACACAATGACACAATAATAACCAAGCAGTGGCACCAATATCATTTAGAGGTTGTCGTTCACTTCATGTTTGCTTTGATTGCCTGGACTGCAAGCTTTTCAGGTCAGGAACTGCCATTTTCCATCTAGAGTGCTCAGCACAGCAAGAACTTGATTTCAGGTGACAATACTGGAACCCAGCAATGAGTAACAATAATGAATGAACACAATGATTGTCCCCTAGTGTCAGGAAGGATTCCTTCATGGAAACCAGCAAGCCAGAGACCTGATTACTGCGAGGCAGAGCACATGAAAGAACTATGACTTCCCACTACTGAATCTATCATTTACTTATTTTTGCAACTATTTTATTGATTTTGAGTGTAATGGGTATTTGTTCCTATAGCTATTCTACTTGCAAAAAAATGCAGTTAGAGTGTATAAAGTGTTGTAACATGCTTGTTCTCCTACAAGCAGCTGTCCAACCACCAACACAACTATTTGTACCCATGCTGTTCATTCCAGAAAACTGACTTTTCTAAAGATGAGGCCAAATGTGTTTACAGATATATTTCTGAGTTTATTCAAGCTGAAAGGTACTTCTCATCTTTTGAAATGTCAGACTGCTGCTCCAAGGAACACGAGTACAAGAGATAGGGCCAGTGTTGCACAGCTCCATTTTGAAATGAGCAATATCTGATTGCAGATCCCAGGATTCATACAGTTCAGTGTTTTGCTGTGATATATTGCCTGCATTGGCAAAATGTAGTTGAGTGTACTGATTATTTGCTTCCATTGAGTGCCCACAGCAATCCCCAAATTCTACTATCTTTTATCACTCTTGTGTCTGTTTCAACATCTGTGACATCACCTGAGGGGCTGTACTTTCTAAAGAGAGATTTCATTAGCTGCAGGGCACAGGCTCACTGAGGAGCTGCTCTGCGGATGGGTGAGGAGAGGCACAAGGACAGGACAGTACAGTGAAAAGTCTCACTGCAGATCTGCAGTGAGCAGGTTCCCTGTGTGTTACAGGAGCAGATGGGGCATGGCAGCACTGAGAATGTCAGAAAAATCATGATCTGTGTCTCCTGGTTCAACTCCCACTACCTGTACCTCTCCTAAAACTTCTCTTGACCTCCTCTCTACTTTGGAGCCCTCTACTAAAATCAGTGTGTAATACCAGCCCTCATACCACACTGTTCCTGTACCTTCCATGCATTTGCTGGGTGGAGACATTTTTGTGTCAAGCATCTCCTAAGGGTATGGAAGGTGCAGTTTTCATTTTATCATAGATTAACTCAATAGTTAATTTCAAGTATTTACCTCAAAATTGCTTGGATATAAAGAATGCAGCACACCAGGAAATCAAAGAGGAGAGCAGAACATTAAAAATGGTTAATAAATCATTTACAAAACCCTACTTTTGTTCCTCTGGTAGTATTGGAATTGTGTTAAGAGCTTGCTGCAAGATAGTAATGTGTATTTGCTATTGCTGTTGAAACTTGGATTAAAGCCCTGTGCCAAATTTCCCACTCTGCACTTAGCACTGGAACCACTTTGACCCAGCTCTCTGCTAGAGCAAGATTTGTTTAGTTTAATATTGTTCAGTACAAAATTAAAGGTTTGATTATCTGCAGCTGCAAGGTTTAAGCGTGGCTAAAGCACACAAAAGTGAAGGATCAGGTCAGCCAGCTTCCATTAAAGAAGTAGAAGAGGAAGAGGCTTGGAAAATTTGCCTGCAATTTTTTGGTGTTTATCTTTTAGGATTCCCTTTCTCATAGTGAAGGTATCTGTTGTTGATGCTTATTTCAAACCTCTCTGCTTGACATAAGCTGCTTTATTTTCACTGCCTTTTCACACAATTTCATCACGGTCTCTCTTTTTTGCCATATGACACCTTTCTATGAGAACAAATATTGACAGGTATTTTCTGCTCGTATAGAGAGTAGAGGTATAATAATAATTAAATGGCTTTTAAGTAAAACTAGTACTGTTACTTCAGAGAAGGCAAGGGTACACATGGAGTTTGTCCTAAAGTATCTATTCTATGGGGAATTTTACCAGATAAGATTTGTATAAACAGTATGTAAATAACAATAACAGTCCCTAAATAGCACTTGGAGAAAAAATTACAAGATCAGTACAAATCAAGGAGAGTAAGATGCAGAAGAAATCCCTGGTCATTTCCAGTAGAAAAAAGACCCAACTTGCTGTCACTCTGCTGTCATGGTACATGTCAATGAAGACTGAGTTTTTCTAGCATCTTCTACGTATCTGACTTCAGATGCCTTCCTTCTGGAGATGCCCATGAAACATGCTGGAAAGTCCAGCTGTGGGAAACGGTGCTTCAAGGGGATGCTAGAGAAAGCAAACCCACTGTTCCCTTCTCTGCCTTCACTTTGGAAAGCCACACAAAGAGGGAGGCTGAAGCCTGTTACAGAGGCAGCAGGTGCTGCCTCTTAGTCCAATAATTTTCTGTCCAAAGCAGCAAACAATGTTCTCTTCAAGGAACAACTGAAATGGCAGCGTGGTGCTCAGTACCTCCAAAAAGGCTCCAGACTCTGCTTGTGACTGACCCCAAAGCCAGGCAGGAAAGTTCAAGCCTTCCAGCCTCCCTCCAGGTAACACACCCAGGTGTTGAACTGGTTCAGATCATGCTTATTAATGGGTGCTTGTGCTCTCATGTTGAGATAGTTGTAACAGTTACTAAATATAAAAAATTGATTTTAATTGACGACAGCATAGAAAGAAGGGGATCAAAGTGCAGAGCTCTCAGTGCAGTATCAATGTCTAGTAAGATTTTTCTATCCATTTTTTGTTAGTAGAAACTGTTACAGTTTCATGTAAGTTGGACTACATTTGCTAAATGCAGTAAGTCTGATATCAGATGGGATTTGGACAAACACTCCCCTACACACAACCTCTCAGTGGAACTCCGTGTCACACGGTTATGAAGCTGTGTGTGGTAGACTAAATCTGTATTTGCTGCTGCAGGAAACATTTACACCTAATGATGACAAGTGTATCCTCTTTATGCCACAAACAATTGATTTTGAAGCAAAGATAAGAGAATTATATATTATGTATTTCATCTGTAAAATTAATTAACTCCTTTGATGTAGCTGAGAAAGGTGATGTTTTCTGAAGTTCAGCTTTACTGAAAATTGACCTTTCCATCTACAAACATACCATTTCATTTACAACAGAAACAAAACCTTCAGAATTGTATTTACTCAGTAACTTTAATAAAGGTCAACCCTTTTCAGAAACAATTGTAAATGTGGCATTTAGCCTTCATATTTTGGAAAGTGTTACTTGAATCTTCACATCCAAATAGAACATTGTCTTTGAATTGAAAACAGCTAAATAAATAAGAACAAAGAAATGTTACAAAATCGTCAAGATGTCAGGTGTTGTAATTAGCCTTTAGCCTTTTGTCCTGGTTTGAAGGACAGGTGTCTTGGGCTGGGAGATGTGATCCCCTTCCCTCCAGATTATCACAGCTTTGAAGGGGCTTTCAGGCCGGGAGATGGGACAGGAACAGCAGTTCTGCACTCTGTGTGAGTGTGTGTGTGTCTGTCTGTCTGTCTGTGTGTGTCCATGTCTGTCTGTGTCTGTCTGTCTGTGTCCGTGTCTGTGTCTGTCTGCCTGTCTGTCTGTGTGTCCCTGTCTGTCTGTGTCTGTGTGTCTGTGTGTCCCTGTCTGTCTGTGTCCATGTCCCTGTCTGTCCCTGTCTGTGTCTGTCTGTCTGTGTGTCCCTGTCTGTCTGTGTCTGTGTGTCTGTGTCCCTGTCTGTCTGGCTGTGTCCATGTCCCTGTCTGTCCCTGTCGGTGTCTGTCTGTCTGTGTGTCCGTGTCTGTGTGTCTGTGTGTCCCTGTCTGTCCCTGTCTGTCTGTCCGTGTCTGTCTGTGTCCATGTCTCTGTCTGAAAAGACCTCCAAGGCCATTGAGTCCAACCTTTGAGGGGCAGCAGCCTGAGGGCAGGCACAGAGCCAGAACCCTGGCAGAGCCCGCGGGCCCGGCGGTGATGCTGAACAGCTCAGCTGTCAGGGTGGGTTCATTGCTCACTAAAACCTGGCTGAAATCAAGGAATCGAATTGCCTGGTGTCCAGGTATGGAAAGTGCCATCCAGACAGCATTTCCTTGTTCTTTCTGTCTCTCATCCTTAACAGTATAGGGGTTCTCAAATACAAACTAGAACAAGTGGAGGCTGTTTGCAGGAGAACTCCTTGGAGTTTGCACAATCTAAAGAGGAAATAGCCAAACGAGAGATAAGCAGGGATTTAAATCACTCCTGGTTTCTCTCTGAAAGAGCATTATTTCTTAAGGCTAGACCCAGGTAGAAAGCTTTCTGCCATCTCACATGATGCTCTAATTGCAAAAAGGTTTGGAAGGCTCAGACTTTCTGAAGAAAACCCCATCTCTTACAAGGAATTTGTGATGTGCTTCAATGTGTGGATCCCATAGGCAACTGCAGAACCCTTCCAACAGCTTCAGTGAAGAAAGGATTTACATAAATCCAATAAAAAAGCTTACATTTGTCATCATATGATAACATTTCAAACTAGCATGTGGAAAATGCAGCCTAATAGAATTAACCAGAGAATTGGATGGCTCAGGACATTTCAGTCAGATTAATACTAATCTTACAATGATTTATAGTGTGAGGAAACTTTCTCTACAAAATAAACATACTGAGGTCAGTTCAGAAATGTCAGAACTGTTGACTTCAATGCTATTACACCTGGAATGTATTAAAACTGTCTTCACAAGAACCCTCTTCTACAGTCTTTAACCACTATTAGTCGCACTGCCTTTAAAAGCCTAAAATAGTTGTGAATGAATCCAAAATTACTGTTTCTTTGATCTTCTTCAGAGCTGAATGCTAGTTCCTGTGTTTTGTGGACTGAGTGCTGTGGGCTAAAATTTAAGTTTGAGAGCTGCTGAAGCAAGAAATTGTTTTGCATTGGCAGCATAAAAAAGCCTCCAAAACAAACTCAGTACAACATACAACAGGGCTAAGCCAGAAATATCTTTCTAGATGCAGGAACTGCTCTGGACTGTTGAAGTTCCTTGTGGGTTCAGCAATAGATAAATTCAAAAAGCTGCTTGCCTGTAAAACGTTTGACCAAAGGTGAATCAACTGCCAGCATTATTCATTCAAGACAATGATCACAGTCTTCAACCTTGACATCATCACCTGACCTAAACCTCTGTAACCCTGAACCTCTTGAAACATCTCTGTTCAGAAGCAGTTGAAGCCCCGCAAGTCCGAAGTGTTGCCCTGTGCAAGTGACACTGAGGTAACTCTTCACCCCTCTACACGGAGCAATCCTGAGGAACGAAACACGTGAGCAGAAACACCCCCAGGACAAAGCAGAAATGAGGTCCTGGTTTGTTGGCTCCTTGAAAACTTAGAGCTGCTTAAATGTGTGGACAAGACAAACTGGAAGAAAGTAAAGACACAACACACAAAGTGAAGAATTCCAGTGCAAAGCCAGACAGGATATAAGTTTTGTTTTGTTTAGCTTTGGGCTGGGGAAAAGGAACAGGCTATGAAAAAAAGTATCATAGAATCCTTAAGGTTGGAAAAGACCTCCAAGGCCATTGAGTCCAACCTTTGAAAGCACCATGTCCAAGTAAGTATTAAACAAGCACTGAATAACCAAAGGTCCTTTATTTCAGCTGTTCTATATTTATGTTCTTCATTTAGCTGAAATTTCCAGACAACTCTCTCTCTCAGATTTTGACAAAAGCTACATACAAAGAAAGAGTATTTGTTGCACCTTATCCCATCCTAACTCTGTATAGTTTTGCACACAGATGATTTAGGTGTCTTGGTTTGAATTGTAATTTTGCAAATATTTCTACACTAATTCCAGTTTTATTGTCTCAGTACTACTAAGAACTGTCATCACTTCAGCCATAAAAGGTGTTTGATTCTGTTTTTTAATTCATTTTGATGAATTAACAGCAACAATAATGAAAAGGACTAGTTGGAAGTACTTGACAGATTTTGTTACTATAGAGGAGATTAATAACATTTTGGCTACATGAATTCTTTATCTCACTACCAAAAGAACCTGAATTCTTGATGAAATGGCCCTGATAATATGGGTTAATGATACAAGTCCTCTTGATCTTTCTCATGCTCACAGTAATGCTTGCTTCACTGTCATAATGTGACTGTATTCTCTCAAACTTTTCAGGGTCCTTTGCAGCGTTGCCACTAAAACTCCAATCTCGCTCAACACAGCAACAAATCTCAAAGCTGTCTAGAGAACTCTGCAGTGCATTTTGTGACACTTCTGTCTTGTCATGTGTCATTTAGACAGTAATCAAATAGCAGTGGCTGGCACAAAACTACAAGGATCAGACTGTATATATTGGATCAGACAATATATACATATATAATATATACTATAATGCTAGCAATAAGGCAAAACAGTGTGTTCCTGTCAAGTTCTGAAAGTCCTTTAGTATATCCTTTCCCTTTTCCAGAAAAAATTCCCTTCTAGGCTCAAAAGGGGAAATGTTGATATTTGAAACCCTCACTGCTCTGGAGATGAAATACAGTTTAGTTTAAACATCAGAAGAAAATAAAAAGAAATATGTGCATGTGGAATATGGGTTAATAAAAAATAAATGTTAAGTCAATATATTTGGTTGTCTAAAAGAAAGACTGATAAATGCATTGCTGCTGTCTTTGAGTCTGCAAACAGCTTTCAGTGTTAACGAATACAGTTTGGTGCAATTTACTATGTTAAGATAACATATTTAGCAATATGCACTGCCTTGAACCAAGCAGGAAAAGCAGTCTGAGAGTGAATGCTAAAGAGGTTCTTGTACTAATGAAGAAAGCTCCTTAACACAAAATTCCAAGAGACAAATATATTCTTTGTCAAGCACCAGCTGTTCTAGAATTTCGTGTTTATCTTATGGAGACTGTAGGTACTAAAAATGTGCCCTTCACCCTTTCAGACTGGGCATAAATATTTCAGTAAAGAGAACACTGAACATGAGAATATCCTGTATTTTGAAAGAAGAGTAAGAAAAATCCAGTATGTGTTTGTGTAAATACACTCAAACACTGCAACAGTATTTGTTACTTGTAATGGTATTTTTGAATGGGATTGGTCTTGGAAAACTTAGTCAGAAGGGACTGCAGCTACTGCACTGCAAATGTTAACACTTCTGGCTGCAGTTCCATCATTCCAGCAGCCTGCCAAAGGGGTGATGGGGAAGCATTTGGTATGCTGCACTATCTAGCTCTGTTCACATTCCCTCATATTCTCCTTCTTTCTTCTCTCCCTCCATGGTTGACACAATTTGCCACTAGCAGTTTAGAAACTGAAGAGAAAAAATAAGAAGTTTCCATTTATTTCTTAATATTCAGAAGTCCCACTGATCCTTCAGTAGGAAGTTTACATATGAAAGGATGACAAGGTTGGGTTGTAACCAGAATTCATATTTGAAAAATGGCAAAATATGCTCTAAACTTTAGAGATTATTAGAATGCAGCAACCCCATGTTTCTTTTCACCTGCTTCTGTAATCCAGGCCACTGGACAGCATAAAGTTACGCAAAATATACCAAAAGTGTCCTATTAAAACCACAGTCTTGCTTAAAAGGTATTTATTTTCACATACCTTCAAAAGAAATAAGCAATAAAGATACCATCCTACCTAAGAAAAGCATGCAAAAGGCAACAAACACTTGAAGCCAGTTATTGATATCTCAGTGATCTCACTTTTCATATTTTGGTGCTCAAGGATTTTGTATCCCATTTGTGGTTTCTAAGCTGCAAGCTCCTTGTTAACATTTGATTAAGACATCACATAGTGACGTGAAGGTGATATGGCAGCTGCCTCCAGGCAATTTAAAACAAAAAAAAAGAGAGGTGTGATTGTGCCCACACACATATGGACTGTATTGACTTACAGAGAACTGTCCTCTGAGACTGGTGACAGAAAGCCAATGAGTCTGGGGCATCATCTGTGCCCTGAGAAATGCTGCTCTGACTGAGATTCTGCTGCCTTCTTTGGAGCGGTGTATTAACTCTCACATAAACTGCCTGCACACATTTCTCTATCTTAAATGCAGTTCATTCTTTCATGGTTTTGTGAGCCTCTGTTTGATGACAAAGTAGCTCTTCGCTTGTCAAAGGCTGAATGCCACTTCTGTACAGTGCTGGAGCTTTTTGTGCCTAGCTATCAGTGCATGCCAGTGTTCAACAGCAAAGTGATGAACTCATAAAATGTGCTAGCTGCTCAGCATTAAACATTCTGCACCACTAGGATGTGATAATCATAGTGACTTCTGAGAAGATATTTTGGGGTTTGGTATTACAAGACGTCTTTGTGTCTTGGAGTTGGTGCTCTAACCCTGACTAGTAAGAGGAGACTGCAGCATCCCCTCCACACCCCCATACCCCCTATAAGGAATGTCCTTGCTGATGTGCTCAACTTTTGTCTAGAAGGGCTAGAGAAGGATTCCTTTCCCTTTTTACAGATGCCAGCAGTAGAAGAAATTTTCTTTCCCTCAGGACTGTTTTTGGAAAACAAGACATCACAAGCATTTGAGCGAACAAGCATTCTCACTGAAAGTATTCACACAGCTGTGTTCTAAGTGTTTGCAAACCATTCAGGTACAGATCAGAAACAATGAGGGATGATGGAGGTGACCAGTAACACTTAAAAAACCTGGAGAGCTGATACTTCAGTCATTCAATATGTAAAGAAGACGAACAACTCTCTTGCCTTTAATTCCTCTGGAGAGTTTTTCACATGAATATGTATATGCAGGCCCTGTTGTTCTCTTTATATTTACGTTCTGGAAAACTGAAAGAGTTTCTTTTTAATGCTGAAGCTAGAAGGTGAGAGCACAGCCATTGACTATATGTGGTTACAAAGTATATATTTTTCTACATGTAGGCATTAACTTGCTTGTATCTCTGAATATGGTGGTGAACAGTTGCTCTTAGCAGTTTCTCACGTTTATTTGAGCACCTCATTTAGGAGATGGACTCCTGGAGGTAGAGCATCTTATGTCAGAGAAATGAGAAGAGCTACCCTGAGTATACAGCAGACAAAACTCTCTAACCTAGACCTGCTGACATATAGGCTCCTGCATCTGGATTTCACACAAAGTCACCAAGCTTCTAAGAGTTACAGAGCTTCTGCTGCTTTCACTGATTTATATTGTTTTCGGGTACCTAAATTAGAAACTTGATTTCAGGAGGTATTATTCACAGTTTACATGTAATGCAAAATGCAGCTATTCAGTGCAGGTATTCTGACTGCTTTAAAACTGTGTTCAGGTGTAGAATCAGTTGCTTAACAGGGGAATCAGAGTTCGTTTTTAACCTCTCTGTTTCAGTTTCTTTACATCCGTCAGTCACCCCTGGTTGTGCATACACAGAACTGCTAAGCCTTTTGTAACAAATGTATCACACAATGTGTTCTTTTAGTGTTTGAGCCTGTGCCCGTTGAGGTCAATGACAAAGCTTCTATTGATGTGCATGACACAGAATCAGGCCCCAAGGCTCAAAGAATTGGTGCATTGTTAATCCCTTGGTGCGAGCAGGCAAAAGGGCTTGGCTGTGCATATCCCATTGCCAATAAATGGATGCCAAGCAGTCAGCATTTCTTGCACCCAAAGAATACATACTTCATATCCATATAGGTTTTTAGAAGTCTAAATGAAGTACAGCCCCTCTCTAGGCTCCCAGAGCTAATTTTTCTACTTTTGGATTAAAGCATCATTAATGAGCAACCCAAATTTTGCTGAATTAATCAGACCAAACACAAATCTAGCATATTTTTGTACAGAAGAGAGGTAGTCTGTTTGTTCTATTATCCCCTCTGTCATCGATCCTGTACAGTACATTTTACAGGGTAAAGTTTTGAAATGAGTAACTGCCCTGTTCCCCCATAGTACTTCACACATTGGATCGATTTCTGGTCATTTCATTCAGCCCTGACCTTGCTGTTAGAGTCATTTCTATAGCTCCCAATCCAGTTAATCTGTGCTCAGTGAATTTACAGCCAAGCAACCAAAATATTTAAATATTAACTAACCTTTGCTTCTTTCTAAATTCTTTTTGGCTTCCTAAATTGTTATGGTATGATCTCAGTAATTTTCATGCGAACCGTAGGGACACATCCTGAGGCTTGTAATCCTTCCTTTGGCAAAAAATATACTGACGATGGAAGTACACTCCTAAAACCTGCAAGGCTACTTAACTCAATCTCCCATATTCTAGTTTTATATGTCTAGACTTATCAGATCTAGCCTGATGACCTTGAGACAGTCGGTGAACTTTGAAAAATGCTGTTGCTATTAAGAGCTGCCATTCAGCTTCCTGTTGGCTTGAGTAGTCTAAGTGGTCCTGTATGTTCCAAAACCTCACTAACTCAGCAAAAGTCTTTTGATGAACACCAACTAAATTGAGAGACTAGATCTTCCCTGATGAACCAATTTTGGAAATGTTAGCTATGTTTTGTCATCAAAATGAGTGTTGCTGACGGATGTGAGAAGTGCTGTCAGCTGATCTTTGTGGTTTTAGCTTACAGCTACAGTTCTAACAAAATTAGTTTCATGTATCTATTTTAGAAGATCATTACCACCTTATTTGAAATATATCATAAGGCATATGTGAGTGTAAACTTATGGGGATCAATGACTTTGCAAATATGAGAACCACAGGAATAATCTCTTATGAAAAACTGGCATCAGTATTTCATCCTGGAAATATGCAGAAATTTGTTGACTTTTGGTTCATTATTGTGCAAGGTACAGAAAATGTATTCACTGAGAACAAGAGAAGCAGCTGGATTCTGGTCTTGCTTTAAGTACAAATCTCAGCACTTACTAGCTTCCCAATGTCATCTCCAATGTGAAGGAGCTGTTTCAGGCTGTGCACAGCTCATGCTGCAGTCGAGGAGGCTGTGGGCTGAGCTAAAGCAGCAGAAGGTTCTGGAGAACATGATCACCTCACACCCTGAGCCTGTGTGGAGATGTCCATCATGGCCCGATGTTTACTTGGGTTGACAGCAGGTCTGCAGGGATGTTTCTCAGGCTGTTAATTGTCAGTAACTGGAGTTTCTTTAAATATTGACTCATGGATTGTTCTAGAACAATTTCTGCCTTTTCTGAATTCTTTTCATCCTCTGAATTACAGTGTCATCCCTGAGCCTCTTTTTGCTAGTCAAGCAGGGTCTTCTCCCCAGAAATTGTATGTGGACTGCCCTGTTAGAGAAACATCAGCTGGCTGGTAATTATTTGTACAGAGATGCGCCGTTGACTGTTGGCTGAACAGGAGTTGAGACAACTCCTGGCACTCTGAGCCATATTTTACAGCTACCCACTGTTGTATTTACAACAGTGCAGCTGGCTGAGGTGACATCTCTCAGCATTCTTCTGCAAAGAGGGACAGAGCAGGTGGGATGAAGGGTCATCTACTGAGCAGAGGTATATAAACTGGCAGTGGCTTCTACCAAGAGCCAAGTGGGACATAAATGATTCAGAAACTACAGGGCCCAGGAGATGCAAATCTTGAAAAACTGAAGCCATTATGGTCCAATTCACAAAGAACACGAATAATGCCCTATTTCTTCCTCACGTGGAACAGATACTTGTTTTTCATGATCTCAACATGTTAGTAAATCCATAAGAGAGAATATTTATCCTCCAAGCTGAATCCGTAATTTAATCAGATGCATACAGCAAACACATGACTTCATGTGTGCCTTAAAGCCAAAGCCCTCACTGAAAACTTTTGGAGTGCTGCTCTACTTAGAAGTTGAATTCAGCTGCAAGAGCAAAGCCAGGCTGGAGGTTCATGTATATTTAGGCATAAGGGATTGTGTGATATTGGTGCAACGGGGTAGACCCAAAGCTGTGAATGAGCTTGCACTGAAAACATACCCTTTGGTGCTGCTGTCATTGGATTCCACCTTTGACAGCAGAACTTTCCCCTAAAGAATAACAGAAACAAATGTTTTCCAAAAGATTTCCAGCACGTCACTTTTCATATATACTTAATACTTCAAAACCTTATAACAGCACTCCAGAAATTTACAGCAGCAAGGGGACCTATTTAGCAATGCCTTTCCAGTAATCTGTGGGGTTTTTTTCTCTTCAACTGCATAATTATGTTAAAAATAAGGAAAGCAACTGTGTATTCATAGTCCAATTTAATAGGCCCCGATACTTTGCTAAAGCACTGCAGTGGATCAGTTGGAGTTAATTATTATACAAGATTACATTGCAAATAACAACAGTATGTCAAAGTAATGCATAAGGTCTGCTTTGCAACACAAAAGAGAGAAATTTCAAATTTAAGTCTAAAATTACGTCTTTGCATTTCCTCAACTCACTACATAATACTTGAAGTATTACAGCCCCAAAGAAACCTTGTGTAAGACTGGCCACTGCTTGGCTAATCCTTATGTGATAACTGCCTACAGCTGATTAACAAGAAGGTCTTAAGGACAACCCTGAATTGTCTCGCTTTGGGGAATTTAATTAACTGGTTAATCACTGTGAAGTAACAGTGGCGGTGGATGCTGCTCCAAGTCAGTGTCATAACTTAGGTGCAGGAGGCAGAGCTATTGTTTCTGAAAAGGAGTGATTTTTATGTAAACAGGTTTCAATGTACAACTACAAGGTGACCTCTCTGCCACTTTCTTCTTCCAAACAAAAAAAGAAAAAAAAAATCCATGCTCTTGTTTTCTATGCTTTCCAGTGTATAATGCACAATAGTTTATGAATTAGTTTAAACATAAAAATTCTAGTCCTTACTTTCCTGCTGTTCCCTAGCCTCCCTTGTATCTCAACACTATGGATATGTAGGAACAAAATGGGCTATTAGCTTTATTCAAAGACCATTGAAGTCAATAGAATGCTGCTTAATGAATGTAATGGTTTTTAGATTAAACTCTAGGTTTCTGCATCACAAGTACCAAGGAAATAGCATCTGACTCATGGAAAGGAAGGACTTGACTTGATTTGCATTCGTTGTTTTGTATTTGCTAGAAGACATAAATTATTATCTGAGATTGAGCATCTGTTGTAGTTTGATGTTCTAAACAGTTCTCTGTAGCTCCAGAGGGGCCTCCAGTAGCAAGGAGAGCAATCACATTTGATATCCCTAATATTTAGAATGCAATATAACAGGTAAAATAATAATTTGAAGCAAGAAAAATTGCAGTGCATCTATTTTTTTGATTTAATTTTTATGCTTTAAACAGGGTTCTTCATGGGGTACATAAGCAAGCAAGCTGAACAGTAAAAACAAATGTTAAATTGAAGATTTGGGAATCATTTTAAAATGAAAGGAACTAAAGCCTAAACTTTAGTCTCAGGGAAGTTAAATCTGATATATAGATCACTCAAGGGTGTGCAGCCTTGATCAAAATCTTTGTGCCATGAAAAATATATTTACTGCATTTACACTGCAGAAAAGTAGAACAGAGACCATTTGCCGTACTCTACAGGAGAATTTATTTCATTGATCTAAGCTGCTTTCCACTGGATTAGGATTTGATCCAGTATATTTTGAAAAGCAACAGAAAGAACTGTGGGACTGTGAACACCAAATAGATGGGTGCCCCTTCCTTGACTTTGCCTGAGCCAGTTACACTGCGAAATCTGCTTTCAAACTTGCTGAAAGTAATGGCTGTATAAACAACAGAGCTTCATCATCAAAAGTAGGGTGCTTTAGTAACATCGTGAGTTAGACTAAGTTCCTAAAAACAGACATTCAGTGATACCTTCGTGTTAGTTTGAGTGCTTAGCTGTTACTGAGTGTTTATGAGGACCCAGGAGAACAAAGGAGAGGATTCTAGCATTTCACATGTTCAAGAGCAATTTCAGGTTAAACTGCTACTAAAACAACATCTAACAGATGACAATAAATAAATCTCTCTTTTCCTGTAAATCAGGTCTTTAGGCTCCTTGGGACACTTCTGGTCTACTTCTGAAGAATCCACAAAAAGTAATTAAGGAGAGTAAATCTATTGCCAGTCAACATCGGTTTGCTATATAAGGAAGGACCACTGCATATCTTCTGGAAAATGCTTAAGACTCTTCAAATGGATACAAGGTGAGAATTGCTATACAAAAGCCTTCTGCAACTGTGACAACTTTTTCGCTTCTTGTGCCTTCTGTTGTGCTGGAAGAGCAATCAAACAGGCAGTCAGTTTTATGCTGTAATTACCAAGAGCCAGAACAATTGCTACAAGGTGTGACTTATAAAAGCAAACAACTTTTAATTAGGGATGGAAGTTTCATAAAGCATGAGAACACTTCTGTTAACATTGGCTATAC
The DNA here is from genome assembly GCA_013400495.1 of Nicator chloris. Taxonomy (NCBI): domain Eukaryota; kingdom Metazoa; phylum Chordata; class Aves; order Passeriformes; family Pycnonotidae; genus Nicator; species Nicator chloris. The sequence goes on from WAAE01002018.1 coordinate 275,381, forward strand.
TGTTAATATCAGATCTTTTCATATAATAAGCCACTGGGTTTCTGAAGGATTTGATTTTCTCCCAAACACTGCAGATTATTGGAAGCACGTTGTTCACAGCAACCTAAGCATACAACCGCAGCCATCCCGTACTCTCAGTGCACCTCACTGAAACCAGTGAAACAAATCATGTTGGATGAAATTCATCTCTGTGCAGATGGACAACACTGTCATATTGTGAAGTCCTTCACAATATGACAAAGTATGATTAAAGACTCTGTATGAGATCCTTCAGTATACAGGGATCAAAATTTCCAGCCTATGGGTTACACTGCAATGTTGCAATAGGATATCTCTCTCTTCCTATGATTTTTCTCTATTGCCTTCTCAGATTCTGGACTGTTCTGTAAATTTCCTGTATTGACAGTTTGCTATCATCCTTGGTGGTTTTCTTCCATTTCTTACCTTGTTAGACCTCGAGATGTTGGAATTGGATGGTAGGCAGGTCTCCAGGTGAGAGGAATAAAAAGGTCTTAAGTTACCAGAGCCACTCATTGTTACCATGCATGCTGTATGCACCTCTTTCTTCCAAGGGAATGCTTTCTTTTCATAGCAGTTACATAAGGAAATCACATTCAAAGTGGTATTTCTTGGGCAGTGGCAAAGCAACGGAGAGACCAACACCCCACAAACACTATATTCCCCAGGACTACAGAAGACAAAGTTATTTTTCTGTCTAATTTTCTTCCCATATTAACTAATACCTTATTTATATTAATCAAATGAATTCTAAGTAAAAAGAGAGTTGATTCCATACCCTAGTTCTGCAAAGGCTCACATCAAAAGTAAAACAGGTTCTTTGAAATTAAACAGAACTGAATGTCAGTTTTCTGCATAACTGAAAACTTTATAACTACCAGACTGCTGGCTTTGGGGTGGGTAGGAACCTCTGTCTGATCAAGTGAAAAAGAAAAATTAGAAATCCCTAAACTTCCAGAGAAAATTTAAAATTCTTTTTGTCTAAACATCTATTTCCAAGAATCTATGTGTTTTTTTCAAAGATGTTTTCATTAGAAGACACTACTGCAGATTTGAGCTGAGATGAGGTAAGTTATGGTAATATACAAATGCACACTGGTAGGAAAACAGACTCTTGATAGGCAAACAGTCATCTGGAGTGATTATTCACTACTTGGATCTAAACTAGATTCTCTTTAAGAAGAATATATTTCAGTAATTATATACAAAAATTAAATATTCAGTGGTCAGATGTTTCACAATTGAAATGGGTATGAATTGAATATAACTCCCAAGATTTCTTGAAAACTGTATTCATAGGTATAAAATAAAAAGAGAGTATCCACTTTATTAATAGTATATAGGGGATACCATCACATTTTTATTTGATTTACTGCTTCCTGATGTAATAAATATAGATGAGTACAGCAAAGTAGAGGTTTAAGTAAGAATTGCAGGGCTGTGTTATGCCAGCAGTGCCTCGTGTACAGTTAATCGGAAAGCAGAAGGTAATATAAATTGTTCCTGACATCATGGGACTATAATAGCACTACATTTCCAGCAGCTCCATAGCTCTTAGAATTCGAAGTATGTATCCTGAAGATACCACAAACCCAAGAAATATGAAGATATTTGTCCATACTGACTGTTTCCACATTTGTGTTAGCTGTGCAATTGTAATAGATATGTTATTGCTGTTACAGTCCATGTACTGTTCTGGTAAAAGTTGCTGGATTCATTTGCTTCCGCTACCTAAAGTTGAATTAGATTCCAGTAAAGGAGTAATGACTTTTATTTATGAACAAGTTTTCTCTTTGACCCTGTTCCTACATAAATCTTGATCATCCTTCCATGTACTAGAACACATTCCTACGTGTCAGACCCAATTATTCTGCCAGGATGTACTGGGTACAATCTTAGCTCCAATGATAGGGGTAATAAACCTACTACACATCTCTGTGCTTCTAGGATTTCACCTGTTAACTGTTCTTTGGGAAAACGAATAACAAATCAATTATTCAAGTAGTCTCTGAACCTATCTCTAAAACTAACCAGCAAGAAGTAACTTACAGAGAACTTTAGACATACTGTAAACTCTCATCATGAATAAGAGGAGTAAGTCTTTCTTGACACAGCAAGGAACAGCTTTTTGCAATAAATTCTGAATATTAATCCTACAGCGTTTTACTAGATAGTCTAATGCATTTACTCTGCTAATTCACATAAAATTTCCAACTTTTAAAAACAATTATTTTTGCCAAGAATATTGTGTAGAAGACAGCTTTATAGATTAGCTATAAACCGCACAGCAGAATATTTGTTAAACTGTCTCTTGTCTGCAGCTTTCTAATTTCATTTTATGTCTCTGTTATTGCCTGGTAATGAAAGCTAAAAAGGAGAGCTTCAATAGTTTATTCTATGGCCACTGATAATCAGAACTTAACTAGATGTCCTTTTGACCTGTTTTCCAAAATGTATGAAGCTGCAATGTCTGTATTCATTTTCCTTTTTGACACTGTACTTTCCCCTTGACTCCTTCTATCTGTAGTTGCATCTTGTCCCTGAATCCCATATACCCATATACCATATATAAAATATCAAGGCTTTTCATCTTCACTTCTGTCTCTCCCCACTATCGCTCTATCTGTTAACTGTGTATTGTAGAATTAATCAGTTTAGCTAATCAAAATGCTGACACTGACATAAAGTTTGGTTACTTATGTGTCCTTTGCTTTTATGAAGAAATAACTGGTTTAAAACAAGCAAACAAAAGGTGTAAGACACATTTGATAACACATTTATTGGCAATTATGACTTGATTTGGTTGACTTTGGGTAAAACACGATATTGATTAGAATCTTTCTGCCTGAGCTTCTCTCTTGCAATTAGAAATAGGAATGACAAAAGGAATAAAGTCTGCTTAGTGCAGTTAGGGTGAAGCTTCAGCAACAGAATCCTGCTGTAGATTCTGCCATGACTTTATGCTAACACTATGGGTTTAGCTTAGTAACATCAGAAAGCACAGTGAGATTGTCCCAAACTCTACAGCATTTTTCTAATCCACTATTAGACATTACAACGAGAACACATTAGCTAATTATAAATCATTACCTTCTCCTGCTCAGGTAGATACTCTGAATCCCCAGTGTCCCAGAACACTATAAATCGTCTAAACATGAATCTTGATTCTCCTGCAAAATCTTGGTTGTGTTTAGTAAGGGAAGGTTTGGGAAAGCATCTGGTACGACCTCAGTTACCACAGAACTCATTCATTCAAGCCACTGAGCATCCCTAGCAAAGTATGTAAAATATTTCCTTGGCATTGATATCCACATAAAGGCAAGTAATCTACCATTTTGTCCCAGGACACACTGGGTTCACTGTAAGAAAGGTAAACTGGGATGAGGTCTCTGGATTTCTCCAAAATCCATATGGAATGGCTCTTGTGCCATTTGTACCTGCTAATCATGCCGTAAGACTAATGGCATAAGCAAAAAAGCAAATTGCATATTCTAAATGCTAATGGGAACAATAACGACAACATGTAAGGAACTTCCGAAGGAAGAATGTGGGTGATAATGAGAATTTGTCTTGCAGCACAGACATATTTTGGATCACCACAAGACTGTCCATTTGTAGATTAGGCTGTGAAGCACCATTTTATTGGAGACAAGGTACCCACCCTGCTGGCAGGGTGTGAAACTGAGACTCACACATGCCACATTCACTCATAGCTGTTTTGTCTCCTCTCTTGTTCTGACATCTATAATGTTATACATAATTTCTTTCATATTTTTTTCAGTGCACCATCAGCTGTCAGTGTGGCAGGCAGCAGTCAGCCTGCAATACTTAGCTGCAGGAATGGAGAGAACTTCACAAGAGCAAGTGAACAGGAAGAAAGTAGGGCCACTAGAAAGGACACCAAAAAAAAAAGAGGACAGCAGGACTTTGTAGAGAATACGTTAGAAATGGGCTGGAGGTGTGTGGAATAGGAAAAGGTAAGTAGTTTGGAACAAGACAGAGAAATTATTTGCTAAAAGGAACATGCTTCTGAAAATTATCCTTAATGTCTAAACTTCCTGTACCTGTCTGTAGCTTTCAGATCTGCTGTCCTTACCAGAAGACATTTGTAAGCAGAGTGCTCTACAGCAAAGCCAGGCTGCTGCTCAAGATGCTAATTCTGGGTCTGAAACTTCCTGGTTAGGTGAGCTGGGCCAGTTGCTCTCCCTGATTTTTGAATTTTTACATCTGTAAAAGAAGAATATAATCATACCTCATGGGGATGCTTACAGGAATTCATGGATAATATGTGTTAAGGGCTTTGTGCTTGAGGAGTGCTATAATCACGGACCTTTCCATACAAATAACTGTTTCTTTAAAAAGAGAGAGAAAGTGACAACTGCCATCTCCATCTAAACAGGGAACATTACCATTCACCCTGCAGCCTGATCCCTACCCCTACCTGAACTAGAGCAGTGTCAGTCTTCTGGGAATGATTCTCATAAAGGAACACAACATGTAGCAACCAATGCGTGCACCTTGGAGTGAGCAGGTGTCACAGATGTGTCACTAAGAGCATGTGTCACACTCCTGCATCATGATTGTGGTGTCCTGCTCTTCACCTCTACCTCTGGCTTCCTTCAAAAGTAGTGGTTTGAATCTCTGATGTTGTCCATCAGCATTTGTGCAGTAATCTGTGGCAATCTTCAATCTTACGCCTTGACTACTTACATGATGCTACAGCCAGTGGCACTGGTTGATTATTTTACAAATGCAAAGCCAACTGCATTTAATATTATCCCTAACTGAACTGAACATTGACCCAAACAATGCTACAGATTCAGACAAAAAAGGAAGCAGAGCTGCCCTGAGGTAAAGTGGCCTGCTGAAATCAGAGGAAAAGCAAATATTAAGGGAAGAACAGTCTTCGCTGGGCCTGTGAGATGGACAACTCCATCTAGTATCGCTTTTCTGTCTCCATTTTGTACAGTTTTGTGAGCCCCAAAGCAGCAGAAAGGAAAGCACCGCAGGATCCCTACAGCGAAGTGTCAAGGAGACGGGTGGGAGGCCGCAGAGAAGCTGACTCCGGCAGACGCGCGGCCTCTCCCCGTGCCTGCGGCGGCCGGGCCGTCTCGGGCTGGTGTGCAGGACACGCGGGCTGTCCAGCGGCACCCGCTGCTCGCCTGCCGCCGCCGGGATGGCCCCGCCGTGTGCTCTGCGCTGGGACAGCTCATCAGCTGGCACGCGTTCTGTCTTTTTCCAGCGTCGAGGACGAAACAGGGAGACTTTATTTGAATTCCTTCCTTTAGAGGAGGTTGGGAAGGACCTAGCATTCCCTCGTGTGGGATTAAACTCTTCTTGTTTTTCTTCGCTTCACGGCACTGTGGGCGGATGATGCTTCCCTGCTGAGGCGCTGGCACTGGAGGAGGGCTGGGGAGCAGTCGGGCGCAGGGCCGGCAGCCCCGTCGGGAGAGCGCAGGTCCCTCGGCATGCCTTGCTGTGGCCTCTGCAGGGCTCCCTGGCAGCCCCTGCGCTCCCGTCCGTCCCCAGCCCGCTCCCCTCAGGCGGGGCCCAGCGGCACCCGCCTGCCCCGGCCCGAGGCCCACAAGTTCTGGGGCACCGGCCAGGGGCAGGACCGACCACCGCCCCATCACCCCCGGCCTGCTCTGCTCTGCTCCGCCGGCCCCGGCTCGGCTCGGCTCGGCTCGCATCCCCGCCCCTCTTCGTTTCCCCGCTCCCTCCCCCGCCCGCCCACAGGCGCACACACCGCACTCTCACCCTCACACACACACAGACACACACCCAGCCGATGCAGCTTTAAAGGGGCAGCTGCAGCCGCGGGCCGCCCCACGTGAGGCCGGTGCGCTCCCGCCGGCCGCAGCCCCGAGCGCTGAGCCGCGGCCGGGGCCGGGCGGGCCGAGCGCAGCTGCTGCCAGCCCGCCTCACGCCAAGTTTGATCGATAACCCCCGCCCGGCCCGGGCGGAGCAGCCTCGGCGGCTCCGCTACCCACCATCTTTGGGGGAAGTCCCTGTGTGGGGGGGCTGCTGGAGACGGGGGAGAAAGGCAATCTCGCAGCCAATGAGCCCTGCTAGACTGGGGTGAAGACGAGAGCAGAGGGATTTGGGGAAGGAAAGGATAAAAAAAAAAAAAAAAAAAAAAGAGACGAAAGGAGGGGGACCATCCTCCCCACCACCTCCGCCAGCATCGCACCACCGCTGACACCGCACCGAGTCTCCCGTTGCGCCCATGCCTGTGCCTCCAGTTTCGGTCTAGGGGCTGAACCGCAGGGGCTGAAGAAAATGGGGCAGAGCGCGCCCCGGACCCTCCTGCTGCTGCTGGCGGGGCTGCTGGGGGAGGCTCTGGCGGGCTTCCCCAACACCATCAGTATAGGTAAGCGCCCGCCGCGGCACCGCCACCCGCGCCGTCCCCGCCAGCCGGGGGAAGTTGTGCGGAGGGGAGCGGGGGGCGAGCCCGGGCGCTGCGGGGAAGGAGCCAGCCCTGCTCCGCTTCCTTCCCCTTGCTGGGGGCGAGAGGCAGCGGCGGTGCCCGTGCTGCCCGCACCGCTGCGAGCGGCGGGGGTCGCGTCCGCGCTCTGCGGAACCGTACCCTGGAGCAGCGCATGCCGTGGAGCACATAATGCGAGACAGTCGTGGCGTGAATGTGTAGCGACGTGCCCGAAAGCCGCGGCCGAGCGAGCCGTGAGGCTCGGGGCAGCGGGTGAAGCGGGGGCTGTTCCTGCCGTCCCTCGGAGCATCGTTTGCCTCGGCCGCGCTGTCGCTCCAGCACACCGTGAAACCGCACGTTTGCCACGCCGCCGCGGCCCCGCACAGACACCGTGGCCATAGCTCGGTAGCCTGGACAGGATTTAGGAGCCGCGGTTTAAAAGTTAGACTTCTAAATCTCTGTGTGGGCTTCCGTGTAGAAGTGGCCTGGTTTTCGAGGTGCACCTGCAGCTCCAAGCGACTCATTGCTCAGGGGGCACCTGGATGTGGTGTGTGGCTTTACAAGCCTAACTTTGGACTTGGAATATGTATTTCATGTAGGAGCTCTGTCAGAGTTATGTGCTCACGTTCAGGCTGCTCCTGTTCATTCTCTTCTGCAGTGTGCAGCAGGCAAATAGGACTTACTGCCATTGTTTCTCCTCAAAATTAATTCTGAAATACCTTTTCCCTTTTTCCTTTTTTTTTTCCCTCCTGTCCTAGGTGGACTTTTCATGAGGAACACTGTTCAGGAGCACAGTGCATTTCGATTTGCTGTGCAGCTATACAACACAAACCAAAACACCACAGAAAAGCCCTTCCATTTGAACTATCACGTAGATCACTTGGACTCTTCCAACAGTTTTTCAGTGACAAATGCTTGTAAGTAAATACCTGGTTTTAAAAATGGATTCATTTATTATCTGTCCTTGCATTCAGTTCCTTCGTGGTAGCCTAGAGTTGGTCATACAATACAGTGGAACAAACGTGTGTAGTGACTGGAGGTTTAGTAGATTTGCAGTGTTATATGAAATACCTTAGGAAAAGTTCCCTTGCCACTTCATCCCCTTAGTTTTGTTTTTCAGGAAAACAACCATGTTGTTGATGTAGCAGTGCTGTGTAGCTGTAATCATTGCTGCTGAAGTAGACATCCCTTTTCTGTTGTGGCTACAACCTAGGCATAATTTGCAAATAATGTACTATGTATGGAAAAACCAGAAACAACTGCTTAGAAGTGACCTTGAGGGGAGAAGGCTAGAGGGGCTTACTTGCCTCATCTGCCTTGAAATACTGAGTTGTTTTCTTACAGTGAATGTCCTGTGAAAAGCTAAGGAGACTGTAAACTGACACATACTGTTAGAGCTGAGGGGAGAGAAAATGGCATCAGAACACTTGGCATTAGGAGAAATAGCTCTGCACAAGCAGTGCATGCATAGAATTTGAGCTTTTATTAGCAGAAGATGCAAAATAGAACTTTGAGTATTGCTAATGTGGTGTTAAAACGCAAAATCTCTTTCAGAAAGACTTGTGTGTGTTCTGCATTTTAAAAAGCATTCCTTTACCAATAGTAGTTCCTGGATATTTGTTTTACTGATGTATCCAAATTCGGTTCTATACAAGTTTTATTGCAAGTCTTTGAAAATGAGAGGAGTCATTTTCCAAGGTAACTAAAGCAATGTGGAGATGTATGTCTGCACATGATCTAATGGGCTGCTGAATGCAATGTACTAACTTTACATCATGAACAGGTTTCCTCTCACACTTTGCAGGTTTATACCACAAATATACTCACAGTATAAAATGGTCAAAGAGGAAGCATTGTGCTGAAATAATGAAGTACTGGAATGCAGAAAACGAGTATTTTTTGCTTTAAAACAATTCTGTGTTTTGAATAACTTATTTCTTTATTTGGAGGAGGTAGGATAGTTCTTACATTCCTGTGCCACTGTATATTCTGAGAAAGTTGATGGTTAAAAAATATACAGTAAGGAAATACTTGGACAAATTTTGGATTGATATTCTAACATATCCCCCATGTGACTCCTTCTTGGTAGTGCAGTGTTACACTCTCCAAAGGACTTTGAAGTAGGACCTCTAAAACTTTGGCAGGGAGGTTAATTATGTAATATACAATAAGAAATATTTGGTAAAGTGGGAAAAAATGGTAAATAGAAGCGTCTCTAGTTCGCATCTTATTTTACTAATCCTATCCAGCCTCAACAGCTCTTACAACAAACATCAGACTATTAATCCTTAATCAGTGTAATCCCTTCAAGAGGCTATATCTCAAACACACTAAATATCAATTATATGGATTTAAACTAAATATGTTGAACTGCTGAGCTGATTAATTATTAATTGGTTTTTAAAAGTTGTTACCAGCACTTCTCCCACCAACACAAGTGATCCACACGCTTGTTTAGGGGCAGTCAGTATATTTAGTCAGTGTTCTACTCATCTTCTGACATAATGAGTAGAACACTGACTAATGATTTTTGCCAATACTTATTAAAAGCTGTGGCAATTTTAGTAAAGTGGGATGGTTTTCTGTAGTACAGGGCTGCATGTTCCAACACCCATATTACCAGTATAGCAAAATTGGGAAAACTCAAATCTCTGGAGAAACTGTAGACCAACGAATACCTACAGTAACCTATTTAAAAGCAGATATGAAAAAAGAAACAGACGAAAGAAAATGGAAAGGTGACCTTGTCTGTGCTGTGTCAACCATCTCATAATGCTGTTGATAAGAAAATAATATGGTGAGTCCAAGTCACCAGTCATAGGCTTCAGTAGCTCAAAATATAAAAAACCCCATCAGAACAGTTGTTCTTTTGAATCTGGTACCAGTTATCTTTGAGAGTCAGAACACTTATGTGTATCAATGCATTAGGATGAATTCATGGCTCCTCACACTACCTGACCAAAATTCCAGCCTTTAACCATATTGTCATTTCCGGGGGAATGGCAGATAATTTCAGTGTGCTGCCATATCCGTGAAGGAATTCTTTCCATAACATTTTTACCTCACTTGGAGATAAGCATATATTGTCTCCAGTGCTGTCACCCAGCCGTTTGATCAATATTTGCAATTGGCAGGGTTCCATAGGAGAGAGAACTGCAGTGACTCTGCCTCGCTGGGGAGGGAGGCTGGGGCTGGCAGTGCTGGGATGGCTACAGGAGCTGAGGAGATTGAAGAAAGAAGTATGTGTAGCCTGAGCCTGGTGCCTGTACTAGTCCTCATCCATAAAATAATACTTTCCATTCTCTTTTGCATTGATTTGTGTGATAGTGACTGGAGCAAGTGTTGTGTGCAGGGGTTGAGGGGGTCTCTGCTCAGAAAGACTCATGTTCTTACTGTGCAGCTGCACATCCTGCTTGATGCAATCTGGTGCATTCCAGAGGAGAAGAAAACCTCTTCTGAAGTATTCTCATGAGCCTGAGAAAAATAGCCCACCTCTGCTATGCCTGATTTGGCAATATCCCAACATGGGAACAAACTTGTTTAGAAGCAAAAGAAAATTCCTGCCCTAAGCCCCTCCCTCTCATTCCTTTTTCAGTTAAATGATGCATAATCTGATTTATGGACGTGTATTCCCTGCTTCATTGCCAGCCCCAAGCCTCTCTCTGTATATTTAATTTACACACATTCGTACAGTATTTATCCACTCGGTATTTATCTGCCCACTTATTTATTTAGCTGTATGGTATCTTAACAGAGAACAAATGCAAACACAGATGAAAATTCCAGTGTATTTAAAGGTGAATTGAAGTTTATCGGTTGGCTCTAGGGAAATATTACATTTCTTAAAATATGCAGCTTTTTGCTATCAGTAGAAGCAGAAAGGAAGCTAACTTGACCTACGAATGTATAAAATCAAAATCAGGTTATATTTTCTTTAAAAATGCTCATGTAGGGAGTGAGCTACCTTTTTCAGACTAATATGAATATAACATTTGTCACTGTAGCAATAACTTCCATACATTTCTCATAATCTGATGAAGGATGTTCATGTTAACGTTGCATTGTGTGTTCTGTAGATCCCATTCCCTAGAAATAACCCATGTCTGTGGTTCTGCTCTGCACTTGTAGTGCACTATACTAACACTGCTCCAGCCTCTGCAGTGTCAGCTCATTAGCACACAGATCTCATATTCCCTCTCTGCACTGTCATTGCAAAAAATTGCTGTTATACACCTTTACAGACAACAAATGTGCATTTGCCTTATGTACAATTTTCAAGAAATATTTAGAGAAGTAAACTAAATCTTACGTATAGTCTCCCTTGAATTTCTCAAAAGAAAGCATTTTTTAATAAAAAGCATAGTTTTCATTAATGGGATGTGTGCAGATGAAAAGGGGCTGTGATTGTAGAATCTAATTAATCCACAGACAGATTCCATCTCTCAGCTAAACCTAACCTATCAGCTGCAGATTCTTGTCCCATTAATTTTTCTGAGTTTTTTCTTACGTATCTTCTAAATCCAAGAGCTTTTTGTATTTTACCAAATAAAGATGTGTAGTGGTTTGGGTTTTTTTTTTCATGAGCATTCATTTTTCAAGAGACAAAAAAAAGAGGGAAGATGCAAAGACATGCTAACCTTAGGTTGCTAAAATCCTGCAGGTGATTGTATTGGCACTTTCTTGAAGGGGTCTGATTTCAGACTTATAAAAATTTACTTCAGCGTCCTTGCAGTCCCTGTGTTTAATCTGAAAAATTCAATCTGGAAGATTTTAATGGAGAAAGTGCATGCTCATTGTTGTGAGAGTGTTGCAGAAAATGATACCTCAGGACTAGTAGCAGGCAGTTTTTCCAGCTGGAGTGAGCTGCTCGGTTTCCCAAGGCACAGGTGTGGGCTGTGTGCTCACACGTCTCCTTTTCTCACCCTCACTCGTGCACACCCGCACGTTTTCTTTGGGTGCTGCTCAGCATTTCCTTCTGCCAGTGGGCAGAGAAGTTGCTTCCCTTGCATCTGTGTGCTCTTTGACCAGCTGGCAAAGGACACTGATGCTGCAAGTGGTCAGCTCCCTTCTGCCAAAAGCAGCAGCATGTGTTGCTGAAAGCACTGCCAAGCTTGGGCCGTGTACTGCTGCTTCTGCGGGAGCAGCCAGCACAGGGGACATGCCTGAGCTCTCCCAATAGGGATATGCTCTGCTTTCTCCAGTGTTCTGTGGTAAAACACCTGGAAATGTGCTTTCTACACAACTCTACTCATTACAGACCCCTGAAATGCCCTTTATGCTGCAAAATGTGCTCAGGTATCGTGTGTAACTGCTGTATGACCAAGAGAAGCAGCTGGCTTCAGTTTAGGGGTCGAAGCTTTTGCGTTATTGGGTCTAGGTTGAAACATAAAAGATGTGCTCCAACTAACGTTTGTTTCCACTTCATGGCAGAGAAGATGATTTGTCATTAATGTGATCTCAGTGTTAGCAGAAGGAACCATACTACTCTCAAACTATGTTTTATTATTTCTTAAATTAAATTCAGAATAAGCTTACTCCCTGTGCTGCATACATAACACTGATGTACTGTTTAGATGTTAGGGTTCCATTTAACTCACACAGTAGAGATGGAAAAAATATCTTGCATGGGTGGATACTTTTTTGAGAAACTCTGAGTTCACCAAATGAATAAAGAGTAAAGCATGCTAAAGAGTGCCATTTACCTGTCAAGTTTTGGAAAGATTTTGTGCCGCTGCAGATGTGAAATTGTTCAGTTTTCCTATGTAGCACTGGGCCTGGATGAGCCATGGGGCTATTAGGATGGGTTGGAGAGCTACTGATTAACTACACCTTCCCATGAAATGTGTAACAGCTGTAGTTTATCTCTGGGAGGAAATGGAGATGCGATGATGGGAAACCAGCCTGTGACAGAAGCTTTTAACAACAAAAAAAGCCCCACAGTTTTGTTGAAGGCTGATTCAGGAACTTGTCCAAGAGCTGCAGAAAACAGTGGGTTTCTTTCCTCTGGGTTCACTGTGTTCAGTGTCTGGGAGGTGGGAGGCCATCCTACTGCCAGTGTAGGATTGTTATGCAAGAAGGTGTGAAATGAGAGAGCTGATGTATTTTCAGTGTTTCTTTATTGTCACAAACCATCTATTTAACATTTTCCAGTTAAAGTAGGTATTTTGTCATTACCAATTTTAGAATGCTGATTTTGATTTAGTTCGGCATCCTTAAAATGTTTTAGAATATGTTATTTTTGAAACAGCAACAGTGCGTTTTCATAGTTCATTTCAAACCATGCCAACCCATATAAATGAAAACCTGTGTTCATTTATTGTGACAAAGGTGTTATGTGAATTGGTATTGGGCATTTAAGTTCCAGCCTGAGAGCAGTACTCTCTGTGCTGCTGGAGAGCAGAGATCACTGGAAGGCCATGACCCCTTTTCTAAGGAAACGCATAAGGCAGCCTAAAAACTCTGTACCTATTGTCAGGAGGTTTGCTGTATGAAGTCTTGTACTCCCACTGGAACAACATGGTGATCTAAAACCAAAAATTTAGAAAGGATTGATCTAGATTAAACCACTTTCTGTGAAGCTGTGATGACCACTGCAGTGAAGCAATTTCCAAATTTCAGCCACGGAGATTTTTTTCTTCTAAATATGTATGTGTTATATTTCCTGTCAGAGCCAGAGGCTTCCCTCTGTTGTATCACCTGCTTTATATTATTGTTGATCTTCAGAATATCAGATGCCTTTGAAACTTCAAGTTTGAAATCATCTTTGAGTTTTCCTGTGCAGTGATCTGATGGAGACTCCAGAGCAGACACTCCTGTTTGCTGTTTGTAGTCATTGCAGCTGGACACTAACACACACTCTGACCTGACTCTGTTGGGAAGTGTGGAGCTATTTCTTCATCACCAGATGGAGAATGCAAAGTTCATTTTATTAGTGCACAGCAATGTGTGAAGTACTCAAAGGCAGCGACTGCCCTTTCAGTTGATGTCACAAAGGTGTGACTCTTGTGGTGAAACTATCCTATATGCACAGAGCAAGAGACAAACAGATGACAGGGTTTCTGTGTGAAGAGAAAGAGTGAATGTAGGAACGAGTTATGGAAGTGAATCCCCTGAGCAGTCACTCCTGCATATCCTCACCACTGTGTCTGAGGCTCTGGATCTGTTCTATCATCTGAACTGCTCCTAAAATAGCAAGTGGCAATGTGCAGCCCTGACACAAACACCACACAGGATCAATCTGCAGAGACTCAGTGCTGTGGATAACTTGCCCAGGCACTTGTAGAAAGGGTGAATTGCTCTCCTGGAAGGGATAATAGCCCAGGTGAGCACTCTTCTGCTGGCATGGAGCAACCTGTCTGGTCACTGGTAGGTAATTATTTTGTCAGACTGTTTGGATGTTTCAGATATGCTGAAAGTTTTTTTGCTTGGTTTGTTTCAAGTGCAATTTACGTGTTTGCTTTCAGTCCACTTATAACTCAAGTAATTGGCTTTTAATGCTTGGTCCTGCCCTTGTGTTGGGCTGGTATTTGCTGGAGTTTATTCAAATGTAATATTTGAAATTCTGGTTTAAAAAGAATTTTAAAAATATGCAGGACTGTCTGGGTGCTTCAATAGCTTGAGAGTTTTTTAGTAAAAGGACTGTCTTTAAAATTATGCAGCTCTCTGGGTAGGGGATAGCTAATGTCTGATGGTGTATAGTCTGTGCATAGTCATCATTTTGTGTACACTTCCTTACTTTCACATGTCTTTCTCCTGGGCTGTTCTGTGTAATGGTGCTTGCAGATTTCACCATGGGTAATTTTGTCACATGCAAACATCAAGCATTTGGGCCTGGCCTATCTGGTAAAGGGCCTGAACTTGGGAAGTGGTGGAATCCTCTGGTGCATGGTTCAGAGTAAATTGATTTGTGCTTTTGGTAGCATGGTTTTGCTATCTCTTATACAGGAGTAGTAAAATTTACCTCTATCTCAGAGGTACTGCAAGGCTGTTTCCAGTAAAAAACTTGGAGAGCTTAGACTAACAGCACCTTCTTTGATTTATTGATCACTTCTTCCACTTCCTAAAGAAACAAACCCAAACCCAAAAAAACAACCAAACCGACAAAACGAGAAAACAAAAAGAAAAAAAATCCCCCCCAAAATCCATCCTACTTTTGATCCTGTTGAAAGATGGATTGAAATTGGCACTTACAGATTTGCTGTCCTTGCTGCAAGAAGATGTTCATTCCCACTGATGGGCCTGGGAGAACGTGTGTTGCAGCTGTACAGCAAGCCAATCTATCACTTGGCTAAGGAGGGATTTTCAGCTTTTTACCTGCAGTAAGCAAAGCTGTTGGAGAGAAAAGAAATTTAATACTGGAAAGTTTTTTGTCTCCTATGGCCTTTGGGTCTTTAGATTAGGTATGGTCCATACCACTGCAGCACAGCATGTGCCCAATTCCTGCCTGCCTGACCCCACACTCCGACTGCTTATTTGAGTGATGGGAGAAACCTGTCTTCACTACAAGTGCTGCTGTCTGTTGATTTCTCCCAGTGAGGTGTGTGAAACGTGCTGTAATCAGGATCTCACAGCTGCCAGCCTTTCCAGGAGATGTGCAGCAGTGCGTTTCAGGGGTTGCTGCCTCCCGTGATTTCTTTGTCTCATTTCCATTTCACAGATCTTGGTCTGATAGAGGTGCTGCAGCCCACTTAGTGCATGTGGATCAGGTCTTGTGGATCACAGGGCTGCTGCATCCTGACACGCATCTTGATTTGTCTTTGTACTCTGCTGTGCATGCTGAATTCCCTAAAACTGCAGAGGAGCTGCAGCGGGGAAGGTGGCTTGGGGAGAAGTAGTAATGGGTAGGTTTTTTCAGGTGATGAACTTTTTGTAGTCTTTCCACAGGAGAGCATGGTGAAACACTGATTTTTACCAGTCACAGGGGTTTTGTCTTCTTAGACTTTGCCTCTTGTGTCACCAAGTTTGAATTCTAATGAAGTCTGCTGGTCAGAAAACTCAAGTTCATGCATTCTTTTTTTTCCAGCAGTTAGATGAGACCTAATTAGTGTCCATTGATTTGCAAAGGACTGACCCCAGCTCTAACCCTGGATTGAATCAAAACTGTTAGAGGGATTCTGAATTGTCTAGCAAGTTTAATGTACTCGCCCATTTTTCTCTGAGGTGTTTGTGCCGTGATCAAGTAGCATCTCCAGAGTGGCTTCACTGCTGTTGTGGAATATGTGAAAAGCCCTTGGACCTAAGGAAATGCTGAATGAGCAAACATTCTGCATAACACCTACTATCCAACTCTGAATTTCTTTTTTAAAACATTGCTTTTTGTGCCTATTTGCTGATGACTTCTTGATGAATAGAAAATAGAGCTAAAGAGAAAAAGGGTACATGATCATAATGTGCCAGCTAATCCTATTTCTTTCCTATTTCAGCCATGTCAGCAGAGTGATTCTCATGACTGATGATGGTTTTTATATATTTATATTGAATGCCTTGGCCAGCTCAGACCTACTTCCTCTATAGAACCATTATCCCACTGTTCTGTGCATCCCAGAAACTAATTGTATATCCCAGAATATCATGATGGGAAATGATGGTAGCTGTGTCACTTGCTAATCTTTTGTTTCAGATGTAGTTCCAAAGGGTTTTAAAGGTTTAGATTGGGATCAACCACAAAATGAGAGAATTAAAAAGAAAAGCTTTTTTAATAGTTTCAGTTTTTAAAAAATTACTGAGCTTCAGTTGAAGTCAAATGTTTTGTTTTGGAAATGATGATTTCTGTTCTGTGCAATTTTTTTCCTAGTTGAAACAATTTGGTGAAGCTTATCCAAGTTAGCAAGGTGTTTCTGCAGGCATGAATCTGCCTTTTTCAGTGTAAAAGCACCTGTTCTGTCCAATTTTTGTAGCACTATATAGATGTGAATTGCACCCATGCATTACAGATACATCCGTGATACGTTAGGGATGCGAATATAAAATTGTGTGTGATTTGGAAGAAATCCTGCTTTTTTTCAGGGTGTATAGTTCAAACTACTTGTGATGGATTTTATGGATAGATGACTTTTGTCAGTCAAAGTATGTATAGTATGTCTTTCCACACCATCTACAGGCAATTTACTTTATTACCTGGAGAGGCAGTGAGATAAGCCCAAAATGGATCAAAATGAGACCAGTTAACCCTCCTGACGTTTTCCACTGCTCCAGTTTGGCACTCCAGGTGCAGAAGCTGCTTTAAAGCATGGGTCAATGTAGCTTTAGTACGTGCAGAGGATAGTAAATGTTGTGAAGGTTTCCACAACTGCAGTGTCCTGTTTCAAAGATGTGTGTTCATTTGCATCAGATGTGCTTTACTACAGCTCCTTTGTTCCACACAACACAAAAAGAAATTGGAGGTGGTGATACTTAGTTTTGCATGTCTGCAATGATCACTGGGACCTAATGTTTAGTGTTGCATTTTTCTACCCTCAAAAAAAGAAAAAAAAACACCCCTCTGTATGCCCTTAGAATAAATAGGGGCAGTCAAGGTGCATGATGGGGTCTTGCTGTGATGTGATTTACACCAGGGCAGATTTGGAGTAGCTCAGTAGTGAACTCAGTAAAGGCTACAAGCAGAGCCCCCCCCTGGGGTGTTCCTGGCTCTAAGTAGGGAATGTGGGTCCAGGACAGCCAGTGGGTTCTTCAGGGGAGACCCTGAACATCCTGATCATAGCACACCTTTCCTCCAGGGCTGTGCAGGTTGTCCAGACTCTTGACTTCAGCAGTAACTGAATACACTCTTGTGTTGCATTGCACGTTATTTCCTTCTGCAACTTTGGGAAACTTAGCAAAATGATCACGTCCAGCAGTAATAAGTGTCCCTTTATAAATGATGCTGGGTATCTCAGAAGTATCTGTAATAGCCTGTGTAGAGCAGAATCTGCCAAGGAAAGATTTCGTTTTTCAATTGAAACAAAATAGTGTAAATCAAATAGTCTCCAGTGGAAAGTGCTGACCCTGCTTTTAGCAGAAGTCACTTACACCATGTCTACTTTCAGATTTCCTTTTTTTTTTCCCTTTCCCAACTACAGGTATATTTTTTGTAGCTGCAAAGCTTTTTTCTCTGCATCAGTTTATGTATTTTGCAATTCTTTCATGAATAGAGGCTGTGTGACATTAAAGACCATAGACTCTTCTGTGAAATTTAACTCCTTGTGTCTCTTGGGTGTTTGCATGAACAATGATAGTCTTGACTGAAAAACGTTGCACCTTCTTCTGAGTCATTCTAGAGATAATTCAAGAACAGGTCTCTGGTAGAACAGGGTCTTTTGACAGAAGCATAAAGCCAATTTTAATTTATTTTCATGTGTGAAAACATGCTGTTGTTTTCACAGATAAGGAACCTATTGTGGGTACTGATGCTGCTAACTCCTGCATCCTGGTCAGTTTCCAGCTTGGATCAGCATCAGCATAAATCAGTTATTCTCCTGGAAGCTTTATTTAGATAAATTATCTGCACTTCCTGTCTTAAATTCTTATTGTGTTGTTCTGCAGTGCTAGCCCCTGTTTCACTAAGATGCATTTGAGATTTGAGGCAATCTCTGCATACACTGGAGGATACAATTTGATATTAAAGTATGTTTTCCTTGAGGGCTTTTCTGCAAAGATTCTGTGCTTCCGTGGTACTGTCTGGAGATTCTCTGTGTTAATAAGAATTGTTTTGCTAATTGGTTCCAGGATCTGCTGCTCTGGAATATGCCTTAGTCAGGATCTCCACATGAATTTTAAAATGGCATCTTTCTGGACAAAATTCTACTTTGTGTTGTCTCTACAACTGATTATATCAGCCCAGTCTATTTCTTATGTATGCTGGGTTGATTTCCGTTTACAGCAACATTCTCTATAGGGGGACTAAGTCAAAATTAATTGTGTTTTCAAGAAGCCTGGGTGAAGCCATGTATGAGATAGGAATCGTTTCAGTTTCTCAGAAATTCAGCTCTGTAACTGAATCTGCATGGAGTACACTTGGGAAAGTGTCTGGAAACTCCAAAGACAGGAGACCTTCTTCCACAAAATGGGTGTGAGACGGGCAAGAGTAGTTTGACAGTCTCCCCTGCCATCCTGCCTGCCTCTTTGCTGCATGAAAGAAGCTGTAGAAGTGTAGAGCATTAAGATCAAACCTCCTGGATAATCAGGACTGTGACTTTGTTCTGCATGACAGAGAAGGGCCTGCAGTTCCTGCTGCTGCCTGCCTTTTCCACTGAGCCTGCCAGCAAAAGGATCAATTAGTGCCAGCTGCAGGAGTGCAGCTCCCTCACAAAGGCCTGTGTCCACTTAGAACTGTTCACTTAAGCTCTCGTTATGAACTTCAGGTTAATAGCAGTGCATGCTGCTACCTCATCATTTACCTGAAACTGAGAGACTGTTTTACCAGTTTAGCCATCCTCCTACCAGGTTTGGGTGTTTTTTGTGACTAAGTCCAGCTTTAAATCTCCAGGAGAAGTGGATTATGTTGTGCTGTGATGGTTACAGTTACAGTGTGTAGAGATTGACTGGCAATATAGAATAAAAAGTAGTAACTTTAAAATATTGATGATCAAAGCAATAAAGATGTGCAGCTTGATAAATTCACTCATTCTTAAAAGCTGGCTTTTCTTTATGAATGTCCTGCAGACAATTTTACTTTAACAGTAAAATCAGGGCTTTCATTTTAAAACAGCCTCAGCCTGCCTCATTTCTCAGAGGTGTAGAGGTTGTGAGCTTCCCCTGTTTGTGCACTGGTAAGTGTTCTCTTTTCAGAGAAGTTGGTGCCATTAATCTTTTTGCTGTTGGCAGTTATGCTGAAGACATCCCGCTGCAGTGTTGGCTTATTGTGGCTGGGTGTGCTGGTTGTCATTAAACTAGCAGTAAGCTTGTAAATTGGATAATGCTACAAGTTGAAGAGTATTTTAATTGCCAGGATATACTTTGTCTGAGCAACAGGCTTTAAGGCTGAAAAGTGATTTTGGATGTAGATGGAACAGTGTGACTTTTGTCACACTTTTGAAGCTGGTGCAGCAGCAGTTGGATTACCTGGGTGCACACAGATGTGCTGTTGCTTCCTGCTCAGGCTGTGTTCAGAGGGCTTGGGCACTTCTGCAGAGCTGATGTGATGGGGTTTCTTTGGAGCATTACACTGGGTGTGGAGGAGCTGGGGGGTGGCCTTGGCTCCCACTCGTGGTGCCTGCAGACAGCAACTGGGGAGCTGAGCTCTCTGCAGTGGTGGCTCATGGCACCACAAATCCTGCCTGGAAGCCACGGAGTGCCAGCCTCTAGGTCCTTGGGAGAACTGATCTTTCCTCTGGTTTCCCTAGAGCACACACCAGGTATCTTGTAATTCTTACAGTGAATTAGGGTAGAAAGCCTAGTAAGAATTCCTGGTGGTTAGGAAATTTTCCTGCAGGAACAGGAGATTCGTGCCTCTGGCCAGGACTGGTGACCCACCACCATGCAGGGTCCCATGCTAGGCAGCAGTGGTGTTGCAGAACATGCCCACAGCCCTGCAAGGCTGCCAGGGAGAGACTCCCCACAACCACAGCAACGGGGTCTTTTTCACTTCAGGGCTTTGGAAGCTTCCTTTGGGCTCTGTACTCCACAGGGATGTGATTTTTCCCTTTAGTCAGCTGTCTTTATTCCTTTTTCTCTGTTCTTGGTTTGCTTTTATAGGTAGGAGCATAATTTTAAAAAAAGAGCTATTTCACTTCCCAGAGAGAGTGAGCAGGGCTGTGAATGGCACCTTCTGTTCCCCGTCTGCCTGGGTTCACCTCGTGCCCATCAGCCTTGGCATTAGTCTCACTCACATGGAGCTGTTTGTGGGCAAATTTCACACTGAAGTAGTTAAAAACCCCAAACTTGCTCATGTTTCCTTTAAAGTGACATTAGTGTAAGTCACTACCCAGGCTGGGTTTGCATCACTGGAGCTTTCTGTGAATCCAGCTTGACTTTTGAGGTCTTTACCAGTCCTTGGGATCATGTGAGTTTCCTGCAAAGCTGGAGCTGCTGAAGCCCTGGAGAGATCCTGGAGCTTTCAGTGGAGCCTGTATGTAAATACAGTAACTGTGTGAATGAAAAACCAACAGCAAAATTCATCAGCATTTCTTCAGTTTCATGAAGGTTGCCATGCCTTCTGCACCGATATGAGACTTCTGCAGCTCCCAGTGATGAACCCCCTGAAACAACTGACTGAGATTAGTATTATTTATAGATAACCACAGAGATCATTCATCCTTCTCAAGCTGTTTATTTTTGGGCAGCCCAGTGAAACTGATGAAATTGCCAGTTGTCTGAAATGCTGCTGCCAGTTGTTTGAATGAACGGTATTGATTATAGTTACAGGACTATTCATCTCCTACTGGCACGCATACAATACATGGATTATAAAAATGTTGTCTCTGTTGACAGCTGGGTTATGAAATGATACACTGAATTATATGTCCTTGCAGGCAGTGTCTGCATTGACTTTTCTTACCCTAATTCAAGAGTGTTAAAAGTTACTTGAAGGAATACAGAATGGAGCATCAGACTCTGAAAATTAATTAAGGTATCTTTGTTAGAAACAACCACTTGACAAGTTCATGTTGAAACGAGGTGACACAGCAAAACTCCAATGAGTACCAGCTGATTTAAACAATCTTCTGTTGTGGAGGTGAAGAATATTTTGTTTTATTAAAGGAGTAAAGGACTTCCTGGAAGTTGCAGATAGAGAAGGGACTATTTAGGTGTACTCTATTACCTCAGTTTTGTTTTAAAATTAAAGAAAACTTTGGGACAAGCCCTGTTTGCAAGGCATACAGTAGTAGTCTTCTGGCTTCAGAGCACATACCTTCATCTTTCTCATTTTTTTGTTTTGAAGAATGCATTGATGCAGTGATTGTGTTTGTCTGGTTACCCTCCAAAGTTTGCCATTCTTCATTCTGTCTTACTTAGTGGGGTGTGTCCCAGTGGCTGGGTCATTCCACACGGTGTCTTCTGCTGGTGCCTGTGGAACAATCTGTTCTTCTAACTTGAACGGCTTGGAACCCCAAAAGTTGAAATAAAAGCCCCTCTCACATTTTAGAGAATGTGCTCTCTCATTGATACATTGCAGTATATTTGAAGGATTCATATTTTGAAAAAGTGTGGCCATTAAATAAAGATTAGATAGATTTTTAAGTACTGTGCTTGAAAATTTCCATTGTCTTACTCTGTAGTCATGAGTGACTGAAAACAGATGTAAGTGCTCAGAGCACTTTTATTTTAGTTTTACTAAAATATTAGTTGCTATTACTATTTATTACTCTTTATTACTATATTATTCATTACTATATTTACTATTATTATTACTAAAATATTATTATTTGGGGGTTTTTTGTTTTTTATTTTAGTTTACTCGTGCTTACTTGTTTATATCTGAAATAACAGCACTGCCTCCAGCTGCTGTCCTAAGAGCAGACTTTCCCTATATTTACCTGAACTAATTGGTACAATGAACATAACTTCAGTAGTACACAGTGGTGACAAGTAACTGTAGAATGCCAGTGTGTGTTTTAAAGTGTGTTTGCAATTGTAACCAATTTATTAAATAATTGCATTTAAAGTTTCATTAAATACCTGGAGTAGATTGATTTACCATGCCTCATAGAAACAGATCTATGTCACTATGGCTCTTAAAAGGATACTTAGCAGTTCTTTTTGGCAGTAGAGTGTTTAGATTTGCTATGAGTTTGTGTGTTGTTTGGTTGCCAAAGGGCCATATCCTTCCTCAGCTTGCATTACTTGTGATAGCTTTCAAGTGGAATATTTTTACCATAGTTCCAGGTTTTTCACAGCATGAACTACCCATGTCCTGAATAGGAAAATAGTATTTTCTCTTGTCCTTTCTTCCTTTTCCTTCATAGTCTGAGATTTTTTTTTAATCTGTAAAGTTTGTAGCTGAGAACAAGCTTCATTTGAGCATCTCCTGTCATTGGTTTTTTCAGATCCTAGCAAGCCACTTTTTATCTGTCTGCTTCCTTCTGCTTGCCTTTCCTTTGTCTCGGTCTCTGCAGTGAAGCTGTTCTAATACCACCACTTTAATTGGTGATGTTTTAGTCTTAAATTCTTTCTCCAAAAATTTCATCTCCTCCTATGAGATGGGATATGCTCAATCTCTGTATAAGTGGGTGAGTTAGCAGAATAAATATCCTACGTGTTCATGGGAGAACAGACACCCCCGTGCCCATGCTGTCAGCAGAGAGATGGATTCTGTTGATAATTTGTGTGGTGCAGTGGCTGACAAGATACAGTAGCAAGGATAAAACACTGGCGACTGCACTTGGCGAAATTTCGTGGTCTGTTCAGCTGTGAATGGGTCTGCTTAATTGTTCCCCTGCTGAAAGCATGCAGCAGAGCAGCAGAGCTGAGCAGTTGTGATGGCTGAGCTGCTCCTCATGGACCAGACTGCAGATGCAAGCAGTAGGTGCTCCCCGTGCCTCCCATGAAAGCACGGATGGGACTTTGGTGGTAGCTGCAGTGTCAAGTTACTCACCAAGCCAGCTGGGGAGGTGATGAGCAGGTACTTTTTCTGGGTACCTTTGCCTTTCTGCCTTCCTTGGCATAAAGGACAGCTTGAGGGTGAAGAAGTGTACAGTGATGAATCTCTCCTTTCTTTTCTTTTTTTTAATCATGGAAAAGGGTGACGTTTCTACAGTTCACTTTATAGAGGAAAATTTCCTGTGAATCCTAAGGAAAAGTGTCCTTCCCTAAGCAGAATTGCCTCATTCTTCTGTGGAGCTGCAGCGTGACTGCTTCTGTCCTGCTTTTGTTTTAAAGATACAAGATCAGTTGTGGTAGTAAAGATTACCTGTGATGGTTATCTGGGTTCTTGAGAAAAGAGTGGCAGAGGAAGAAATAAGAAAGGGTGGTAATGTCATCTGAGAGGTTGCTTGTATCAGGCTTGTAGCTAAAACACCTTATTTAATATTCTTCAGTGTTCTGTGCCCTTGTCCATAAGGGCATTAACACCTTGTTGGAGAGCTTGGATGTTGAAACTGAGCACCCTAACGTCCAAAGTTGCCTTTCAGCAGTTGCTCAGCTGTATAAAATGCTGTGTGGATGTCTGAGGCTGCAGCTTCGTTCTACGTGAGTGGCAATATCCATTGCAATAGGCTATCTGTGTGATCTCTGCTAGATGTCGTTCGTGTTGTCTGTCAGGAGAATGAGAACGTGATAGTTAGCTTAAATAACTGGTTATTTTTCAGATCTAGTTAATTACAAGCCCAGGTGTTTCACCTGAACTGTCCTTCCGGAGTCATCCATTCAGGTAGCTTTTTCTAATCTTGGGCAGCAATTACATTTTTAAACACAGAAACTCTGATTATGCTGTTTTAGAGGAAGAACCCTTCCTCTTCTCTTTGACATTTTTTATTTTTTAGGAACTCTTGGGATTTTGTTATATTTCTTTTGATTCAAACTTGGTTTTATTCTTTTTCACTGCAGTTGTGTCATGGACTAAATGTATGTCTTGCTCGTGCAGATAATATCTGCTTATATCAAGGACACGGTTTTTAAAATTATGTGTACAGCAGCATCTTTGGGTAATATTACTGTGATCAGTACTGTTTCTCAATAAGCAACATCATATTGCTCCATTCCTGAGGAGGATCTCACAAAGATGAGTTAAGTTTTCCAGAGCGAGATTAATTTCTCACTTGCTCCCCCCTAGTCTCCAAAACTGGTATTCAGAAATCAATCTTTTAGGAGAGGGATTTAATTATCTCGCATTTCCCACAGTGTTGGCTCTAATTAGCTGACTGTGCTTTGGATTCTCATCCTCACTTGGGAAGTTTGAATGGACTCAGTAGATACAACAGTTCTAGAGACTTCAGAACGTGCCTTGTCAGAAGGCTGCTGCTCTGTGGAGCATGATCAGTTCCACTTGCTGCCTTGGCCCAGCACATTTATTCTGCTTAGCTGAAGTCATGAAAATCCTAGATACTGAGTTCATTTACATTTGTTTGAACCATGCTTTTGGTAAAAGAAAATATTTTTATTGTGACATTTCCATGGTCTGCTTTATTTGCAGTAATACTCTCCCTTTTATGTTTTTGTTCCACCTTAATTGTGTGATAGCAGGATATGTTTTATTTGAGAAGGTTTGGGTTTGGGTGTTGGGAGATAGGAAGAATAGGACCAAGCATGTGAGGGGAAGCCTTTTCCAAGCAATTTGGAAAAGGCTCGGCAGCCAAGAGTTAAATTGCACTTCTTTCTAAGATGTGAAACGGCTTGAAAATACTCACTGCTGGGGGACAACCTTGGTGTGTTTGCTCGTGCTGTCTAGAAAGATTTTCAATTACTGTATTGTGGGCAGATTTTATGGAAGGGAAAGGTTTTTCTAAAGAACAGAAATTAAATCATTTGGAAGTAATGTTTAGCCCATATATACATGGCTACTAAATTATCCTGTTACTGTCA
This sequence comes from Nicator chloris, assembly GCA_013400495.1. Lineage (NCBI taxonomy): Eukaryota > Metazoa > Chordata > Aves > Passeriformes > Pycnonotidae > Nicator > Nicator chloris. The sequence continues at coordinate 300,258 of WAAE01002018.1, forward strand.
ATCTCTCTTTCTGTCCTGTAGTACCTCAACAAAGCAGGAGCAAAGACTGAGTGTAGTTTTGTTTTGATTCCTCCAGAGTGAAGAGGAATCAAATCAATCCTGTCAGCTGGCTACCACTGAATCCTTGCATGACCCGATAATTTTGATAGAATGAATTATTACTATCAAACATAGATTAAAACAATAAATCCCAAAGGTTCTGTGCTTAAAGACACAGGGTAAATTTATGAAATACATATACTGTGTGTAAAATTATTTCCTGCTGTCCTTGCTCATAGCACCAACATGACAGTCAACCAGAGGGGGAAAAACATTTTCTTTTCTCTCTCATTTTTGTAAGTGGCAGCAATTGCTGACTTGTTACAGGATTACATTCCTGTGTTTCTTAGGCCCATCACTTTGTCTTCTTTTTATTTATCCAATAACAAGAAAAGAGAAAGAACTGTATGTAAAAGTATACTGCTAAATCCATAAAAAAATTTGAGCAGTCCATGATTTTTCAATCCATGGAGTTCGTAATTTCGTTTGTTTGATATGGTTTCTGTAGGTCTCAGGACTTTCTGAAATACTGAAATATACTGACAGTGCTTAACTAAAACTAGCATAGCCTGTGTTTGCATTTCTGGCATGTTTTTTCAGATTTTTTGTGGTTTAGTGGAAAACCATAAAGGTCACTAGCTTGCTGTATGTCCATATGGTAACTTCAGGGTGCAGGACCATCATCCTAACCAGAAAGGGCATTACAAGTGTATTATTCCAATGAGAAAGATTAGAAACAAATCAGAATATTTTTAAATGTGTCACATTTACTTACAGCAGATTCAACAGTGAGTTTAGCCCCAGAGGTAAAGAATAGCACAATAGAGGGACTTGAATGCCTGCTTTTCTTTTCTGGCTGATATCTGTAGAACAGGAGGTAAGAAATATTGTCTGGACTTCTTTGGGAAGCTTGGAAGAGCTCATGAATTCATCAATCGCTTTTATGCAGCTCTTCTGGAGGATTTAAATCTTCATGTCTTCAACTTATTAAACTATTATGAGAAAGTCATTCTATTGTTATCAAATTCATTTTTCTTATGCAAGTTTCTGTGCTATTTTTTGTTATAGAAAGGTATTGTCTCACTGATAACATTGCCAGTGGGAAGGAGGGCTTGGACTGGCTCGTGCAAATGGAAAATACATGGAGAAAACCAGAGTACAAAGAAGTCTTCTGTGCCTATAGCTGACATTTCTTAGAAAATGAGGTCTCTTAAGCCTCCCAGTATAGTCTGGAGAGACACTTCACTTAGTCCATTAATCTATCTGAAAAGCTTTACTACTTGAGTTCAACAAATAAATCTATTCAAGGCCTACAAAATTTTCAAGTCCAAAAACAGTCTCTTGGTGGGACACTTTAAAAAGCTTGACCCTGTCAGGGAGTTGGTTTGAGAATCAGGGTAGGAAAATTCAGTAGCAGTAGCCCAAGATCAGCTCCTACAATGCATCAGTTTAATCAAATACAAGGGCACGTTATCATGGCCCTGTCTGTTGTCTGCTGCTTGGGCAGTGTAGAATTACATGAGACGCATTTGTGTGTGATGCAGAGAAAGAGGTTTCCTGCTTTGGAACCTTTGTGACGAGCTGCTTTTTGCTGAATGATGTGGATGCTTCTCTTGACTGTTACACACGTTCTAACAAGAGACAAATATTTTACATTTACTTTGAAATTGGCAGTAGAATTTTCAGGTTACCATTCAGAATCATTAATCTGTAAAACCTGGAAGATATTGTGAGTTACTTTATAAGAAATTAGTAAAGCAGAAATTTAATAAGTTTTTATTTGATAGGACATGGGTAGATTTAAATTAAATAAGGCATCATCTACAATCTCTAACTGTAGTCATGTATCAGTTCCTTTTGTGTTGTGCATAGCCAGCTGATTTTTTAAAAGCTTTTTTTGAAAGGCAGCTGAAAAATCATTGGAGTTCATTGAGTTCATGGAATGGTTCCCCCAGCCTGTGTGTGCCTGCTGTGGGTGAGGGCTGCCCAGCCTGCCGAGCCTGGCCGTGGCACCCAGAGCTGGCAGAGACTGTCCCAGCTCATCTCTCAGGAAGGTTCTTCCTGTCCTTAGCACAGTTTTGTTCCGTGGCTGACCTCCCCGAGCAGGTGGTGCTGCAAACAAGGGATAAGCAGCAGTGGGGGCAGGCCTTCAGGGTGATGATGGTCTTCTGGAAAGAGCTCCTCCTGCAGCTCACTGCAGAGCTTGAGGAATGGTCCAGCCCTGTGGGAAATTGCCTCGAGGCAGAGAAATTCATTGCCATCTGTCATGCCAAGTGCCGCAGTTGAGCTGTTTGGTAAATTGGATGTCAGGCCTGCTGTCCTGAAGATGCACACTGCCCTTCTGAGACTGTTCCCCCAGCGCCGTTCTGATTCGGGCCCTGCACGGTTGTTTCAGACAGGGGGGACACTCATCTGCTTGTTCCTTGGCTGAAAAATACCCCCTGAGTGGGATCATTCCTGGTGCTTTGTCCAAGGCTGACTGAGAGTTGGAGGGTCGAACTTAAGGAAGGGTCCACAGTGCATGGGTCTTTAGAAATTCATGTTTACTTTCTGCCATGAGGGTGAGCGTTCTTGTTCCCAAAACCAGAAAAGGTTTGGATAGTGTTGCAGCAAGATTATTTTGGACTTCCCCTGCTTCCCGAGTAAACTTCTAAGTTTACTCAGTAGTTTTACAGGATGCTTGGAATTTATTGGTATATACAAGCAAGTTGTTAGCAGATTTAGTGATTCTTGTAAAAAGCCAGAGAGAATAATTTTTTTTAATACTTCTAATGAAGTGTCAGAATATTTTCAGAAGAAAGCTGAATTTTGCTAACCATATTTCCAGTAGGGAGGAGCTGTAATGGCAATAATGTAATCCGGATTTTTTTTTTTAAATATCTGGTTCTACATCCATTTCTACTCATGCTGGTGACACCACAAACATGGTAAGATCACAGGAGGATTTTCTGACCTGCGTGATGTTTGTCAATAAAAGAGTTTCTATCTCATTTTCTGTTAACTCTCCTAGTAAGTGAGAGAGAGAGAGGGAGAGAGAAGGACGGGCTGTACTTTGAAGGCATGGATTTGCAGGTGTTCAACTTCTAGGAGAGATTTTACCAAGTGTTAGTAGAGACCAAGGAAGTGTGGACGTGTAATGGTGTAAATCAGAGTAAATCATCTGACAGCCCTCTTACAGCCTCATGGAAGAGCCCAACAGAGTGAGCACCATGGCAATGTGACCCTCAGCTCTGATTCAGTGCCTGGAGCTGACACACGCTTCAGTCTGCGTCTGTCCATCAAAACACCAAAGCATGCTCTTCAGTTTGTGCACACAGCTTTGGGATTGGGGACATGAAGTAAAACCTTCTGTGCATGCAGAGCAAGGTTAACTAAGCTGTGGTTCTTCAGGTGTGTGTGTTGTAGAGAAAGTCAAGTGCTGCCCCACACGGCCACTGTCTCATGACACACCCAGCGTTCTGATGAGCACTTCTGGCATCTCTTGATCCCAGAACCAAAGGGCTGCTGGTCTGGCCTTGGTATGAGGCAGTTAGCTCTTGCCTGTCAAGTGAAGGTGTGGAAGAGCCCCACTTCTCTACCAGCATCACTCATACCCCTGCAGATCAGAGTCTTACGCCGTTGCTGATGATTAATGAGATTGTTCTCTGCTTATGAATGTAGCAGCATCTTGTGGAGCACATAAATTGCAGGTGCACTGTGTTAACATTTCACAATGCAGGTGGCCAAGAGCAGACTTTAAACCAGTTTGTAAAGCTATGACACTGTGTCCAAACCCTCTGAGATTAACAAATAATTCCAAACTAGGTCTGTCTCTTTTGACCTCCCCTTCCCCCTCTGAAAGGGCAGCAATCAGTTTAGAATTAACATGTAGCAATGTGACTTTTCTTTCATAATCAAGCTTTTGCTGTACCATTTCCATCAATTTTGGCTTCCACATTATTCAGCTGTGCACCAGACAACTCTTTTGTTATGTGCCAATTAACCCAGCTTGATAAACAGTGATTATGCATAATTTATAAAGACTAATATTCTTGTTGTTCCCTGTAAATAAGGCACTGGCTTAGCTGAGGGTACTGGCCTGTGAATTACTGTCATTTGTGATCATGAAGGTCCAGGAGATCGGTAGCAAGAAGAACTCTGAGGGCTAAGGCAGATGGAAATAATATCAACAACAGTAGGTGGGAGAATGCTTTTGGAAGGGCAGTTGGGATGTTGAGGTGGCACTGCTGTAGTTTGCACTTCCAGTGTGAATAGGTGTTGCAGTTCTAGTCCAGCTTTCACTGAATTCCATGTGAACTGGGTGGGTGCTTTATTGGACCCCTAAAGAGCATCTTTAAGTAATTTCCCTGGCTCCTGAGGCCAGTTTTCACAGACATCCTGTTTCTGCTTCTGCAGTAACTGGTCTGAAGCCTCTCAGGCTGGTAAGCAGTGGAACACAAGGGTGAGAATTGCACAGCCCCATGAACTTTGAGTAGAACAGGGGAGGGGATACAGAAATGTGAAATCCAGTCCACTGGTCCGAGATGTACTTGCAGTGATAGTGCTTGCTGGAATACCATTGCGGAGCCTCCAGGAAAGTGTGAGGGACTGTTGCTTTGGGGAAACTGGGCTGTCTGTCAGCCAGCACCATGCTCTGCAAACAAAGCCACCTGGAAACCCTCCAGAGCTGGAGGCTGCTTGCACAGCCGCTGTTCTGACATTCGCATCCCCGTTCTCCTTGAACAACCTTAATTGTCACCTTCACCTCCTGCTGCATTTTACCCAGCTCAGTGCTTCAGGTGTGTCGGCCACTTTGCCTCTTCTATCTCCTGCTCTGTAATACATCCCCACAGGCCTATAAATGGCACCACCTCAGCAGAGTCAGCTCATCTTTCATCACACTGCCAGAGCCTTGTTTTGATTTATTGCCTCTCGCCACAGTGGCCCAGAATGAAGTCAACTTCTGAAATCACTTAGGGAAGGATCTGCTGAACAAGCATACATTTAATAATACGCCTCTGCCTTTTTACTTCCTCCACACTGAGATGTTCCAGTGACAGAAGAAATCCCTTCCGAGTACTGGGGTGCTGGAGCTGGCAGCTGCTGATGGGCAGCGCTGAGGCACAGCATTGCCTTCAGCTGCTGCTCCTTGATCCAGCCCTGTGTTCTGCCTAACATCCTCAGCTACAAAATGCTGCCCTTTTCTGATGGGTATGGTTTATTTTTTTCTTTGTACCACAAAGCTCTTGCTTTCCCTTAGCCTGTTGTTTAAAGTATTGTGAAGAGATTGTCTCTGAAGAATATAACAATAGTGAAGTGGGTTCTCCCTGGTCTACCATATCTTGTCAAGTTCATAGTAAAAACACATTTTTGAATGTCTTTTTATAGTGAAGTGGGTTCTCCCTGGTCTACCATATCTTGTCAAGTTCATAGTAAAAACACATTTTTGAATGTCTTTTTGTTCCAAGGCAGAGTGCTTAATGGCTTGTGGAACTCTTATTACTTTAAATATACTTACAGAAACATTCGTGTTACTGTGTTTATTTGAATATGCATATTATTAGAATATATTGCCTGCTTGTAAATAAATGGCTACTAAATTTTGTGTTATAACTGAACAATTTTTAAAAGAAAGGGGTTTTCATATTTTCCTCCCACCAACATTTTTAGAAAAATTGCTTCAGAAAATAAGAGATACAGTTACAATCCAAAGTGATCAGACCGAGCAGGCATGGCGTACAGTTTTCAATTATAAGCATTTCAAATGGCGCAACAGATGGAAACAAGTTATTTCACTTGAGTGAGTGTTACATATTTGTTGCATGCACACTGTCCTTGTTTCTGCAGAGATTAGTCATGAAGCAGGAGTTAGATATTGGATGTGAAGAAGGCAAATGATCGTTGTTTGCTGGGAATATATTTAGACTCTCCTGCAGAAAGCTTTTCCAGGTCCTCTGGCTCCCTCTCAGGTGTTAACTCATCTCCCATGGTTCATGGAGAACAGAGAGCATGGTTATGTGGGTAGGATTGGCTAAAGCTTTCACCAAGGGCACAGCTCAGTGAGCTGCTTTACATCCACTCATTAAGTCTCCAACACTCCCTGAACCTGAGGGAGGCCCGGGCCGTAAATCTTAAGCATCCAGGATGGTGGAGCTGCAGTCAGGAGCAGAGTGTTGGCGTTGTACATACTGCTGCTGTTGGCCAGGCGTTGATTATCCTGGAGCAGCTGGGCAGAACCATCTCTTCAGCAGGGTATGAAAGGCAGATAGCAATGCCTTTCTCTTTCTCTCCAGCAGTGAGTTCAACTGTCTACCAAGAGAAGCCCCGTGTGCTTCTCCTGCAAGCATCTACTCTGGTGTCAAGATCCATAGGCAGAAAGCAGAAGAGGTCACAAAGAACATAAATCCACAGCATTTAAATTTGACTTCTACAACAGTGTTACAGAGTCTTCTTCCTAAAAGCTCTTTGTTTAAAACTGCGTGGTATGTGTTTAAGATCTTTCCTTTGAAAGAAATGCTTCTTGTGAGCAGCTTGTGGGGTGGTGGGATCAGCATGAAAGTGTTCTGTTAACAGCAGAAGATCGTGAATTACCAGGATGGGTTTAAGAATAGAAAGATTTGCTGTATCTGTGGTGCCTGGTCTGAGAGCTTGAACTCCATCTTGTAAAGACACCAGCAGGATAATGTAGTATTCTGATCAGCACCTACCTAAGTATAGTCCTTAAGTACCTAACACGTTTTTTAAACCAGCTTCCAAAAACAGTCAGTTGATGTTTATGGCACATGTATATCCTCTCACCTTTAATCCACTTTAAGCTTAAACCCCTGTTTTATTTCTTTCAAACTCCAATGGTTTATACTTCAAAATGAGTCATGATTATCTGACTCACAGCCTTCCAGAAGGAATGTGCTAATAGTGCTCAGAATCAATGGTATATTTTTAAAAAATGGGTATGTAACAGGGATCCCAGGTAAACAAAATCCTTTCCTATTTTGGTCCTGAGAGGAGGCTGACACTGCCTGGAAACTGGCTGGATTGACTCCTGGGTCTCTTCTACCATCAGAAATGTGTCATAATTACAAAGATTCTGAATGGCAAGTGATTTTTCTTTGTTTATTTTTTTATGAAAACCATGTGTTATAATTTGGTAGGTTTGTGGGACAAAAGACTCATTTTGTGCTTGAGTTTTAACAAGATTTTATAGGAAAAAAAGATACTTGTTTGTTGTTTTTTTTAGCTTTAACCTGAGGATAGGTAGTTCAGACTCTACACCATCTTATGTTTGGAAGTAGCTTGGGAGCTAATGGAAGTGAGTAGAAAATAGCAATACAAGTAGCACTGCCTGTTCCAAGCTGCTCAGGCTACCTGCAGCACCTTCTCAGACTACAGCAGTTTTCAGAAAGTTAAGCACAACTTTCTCAGTAAAATCAAGGTTATGTTCAGCCTGTCTTACAGTTTGATACTCAAAATTGCCCTTTTTTTTGCGTTTTAAACATATTAGCTATTTTTTTTAAATATCAAAGCTTTAATTTGCATGTATATCAGTTTGGCAGTTTGGGCCAGAGAGTTTTTTTATTCTGGTTTGCTTTTATCTGACTGGAGCTGTGCTAATGGACAAATAGCCCCACTGTGGCATGTGTGAGGCTTGGTGCTGCTGGTGCTGCCACCAGCACTGTTACAGCCTGGATTTTGGTTTTGTCATTGCAAGCTGGCATTCTCCATGCACCCATAAAGTTCACACAAATGGTTCAGTGTGAGGAGATCCTGCACACAACAAATTCATGTACATTGCTAGGGTTTTATCTGACCTCAGTGGTGTATCTAAAAGCCAAAACGTGTAAAGTTTAATGAGTCAAGTATGTCATAAGGGATTGGGCACACGGAAAGAAACCAAGTTGTGGTGATGGGTTTGTACAGCAGCCAGCACCAAGGAACTGTAATTGTGATCAGGGCTCCAAAGTCATCCTGAAAGGCAGACAAGGAATAGAGACTTCTTTAACAGTGTGTGATAGGGTTGTGAGATGGTGACCAAAGTAATCTTGAACAGGATCTTGGCCAGAGAGTGTTCAAGGCTGCTTGGATCTAAACAAGTTTTGAATTGCTTTCCAGTAAATGGTCTGTAAAATATGAATGGATTAATCCTTATGTCTTTCATTTGCAATTTAATAATATCCCCCTCCTGCTGCCTGGTGCTGTTTTTATTTTATTTGTTCTCCTAAAAAGAAATGCAAACTGAAGTGTGTATATTTGAAGAAGACATTAGAACGAAGCAAGCTGAGTAGTCCTTTATGAAAAGAACTAGATGAAACATTGCAATTTCATCATTGAGAAAACTGATGCCATAAGTGAAGTAACAAGAGTAAATTATGATTTTGTTCTGTGCTCTGCTGTGAGGTTTTGGGTTGGGCTTTTTGTTTTCAGGGGATATTCTTTTTGTTTGTGAGGGCATATCATTTTCTAGGTAGGATGAGAAGTCGTGTTATAGCCAATATCTCGGGAAGATTTGTATCCAATTTCAAATTGTAGCTTCCTTGGTTCCCTCCTGCCCCCAGGAATTTTCACTGTTAACTGTTCAAGGAATAGCTGCTTTCAGAAATGCATCTTTTCTCACTTGAATTCTAAACAAAATTTTCTTCATGACAGAATTCAGTATCTTAATTAACATGTAAAAGATAGTTTTATTAGCTATAGGTAAATGACATTCACTTCATTTTAAATTTTTAATATGATGGGCTTGTCTCTAAAGGAAGCTCTCAAGTCTGGTTGCCTGGAGCCCCCTGAAAGTAGCTCATTCTGCATTCAGGGGCACTGCTGTGCTGATCTCCTCAGGGCTCAAGGTAGAGAGAGTTGTTGCTTTTCATTCTGTTTTTAAAATGAAAGCAAAAGAAAGCAGTAGAGGGATTGTCTGTCTCTCTAAGAGTAAGTCTCTATTCTTACTGTAAGAGGTAATGTTAATGGCAACCCTTGCTCTATTACAGCAGGGAGGTCAGGATGGAGCCCTAGAAAGTGGCAACTGCTCTGAGATAGGCTGCATACTATTCCATCATAAAGTAGTCCCATTAGTCTGTTGGCTGAAGCTGGCAGTGAGAGTTGTGCGGAATCCAAGACAATTGGCAGAAGAAAGCGGAGGAATAAAATGATTTCAGAGCTGAGGAAAACCCAGGACACAGACGTGAGGAAGGCGTATGAGCAACGCGTGCCAGAGCCGGCTGGGGTGGAGCCTTCCCTCCCAAGAGCCGTGGCAGCCGTGCTGAGAGGGTTCCCAGTGCCCCTGTGACACGGGGAGTGCTGTCAGACCTCCTTGGTAAGAAACTGAGACAGACCAAGGGGAAATCACTTACCCATAAAGGGAATATCCAAGGGGGAACGGTGTCTGAGGTGTTGTGACCTGCGGCCCCACTCCAGACCCACCGGGCTGTCGCGTCCAGGGCAGGAGTGCCCTGCGTGCCACACCTGGGAGGGCCCTGCTGCCTTCTACAATTCCATCCTTAATGACAGCAGCCAGTGGAAAAACATGCTTTACCATCCACCATCAACATACCTCGTTTGTTAGCTTTATACATCTTCTCCGTAAACAAGCACAATTCAAACCCACTTGTAAATGTTCCTACTTGTAAATGTTCCTAGTAACGCTTCAGTTGTTTATAGTAAGAACTGGAAGTAAAAAAAAAAAAAAAAAAGGTGTCAGGGAAGTTCTGACTTTAGCTTCTAGGCAATAGACAGTAGAAATGTCAGGTCTTATACAACCTTGTTGTGTCAGGAATACTCACAGTCACTAAAACATAGAGAAACCAAATACCATTAGAAAGCAAAAATAAATTTTAAAAAGACATAAAGTGTCTAATAACTTGCGTGAAGTGGGGCGTCCTTTGATATTCTGGCCTGCAGCCTTCCTGGGATCTGAGCACAAAAAAACCCCCTTATCTGGTTAATCTTAGCAAGTTTCAGTGGTGGGCCTGATTTGACTGGAGGGGGGATGGAAGTGCAAGTAAAACAGACGTCTGGGTTCATTGGGTTACACTGATGCTCAGGATGGCTCAGCTGCTATTCAGTGTGGAAACTAAGATTTCTATTTGTTTGGCTTCAGTTGCATTTTGGGGGTCGGGTTTTTGGGGGTTTGGTTTTGGTTTGGTTGGTTGGTTTGGGGATTTTTTGGTTTGGTGGGGTGGTGGTGGCTTCTTTGTTTTGGGGGGTCTTTTTGGCTTTTTTTTCCCAAGTAAATTCTGCTTACCACTGTTATCACTCCCTCTGAGCATTTTCCTTCCTTGGCAGGTAACACCAGTCTGCCATGACCTGAAAGTTTCTTATCTTCTCTTGACGTGCTTGAGAATTCACAGACTTCTGTCATACCATCACTTCCTCTCCTGGACACGATGGCATGTGGCAGCTCACTCTGAGAACAAGTCCAGTGTAAAATCTCCATTAATAAATACTCACCTTGCACCTAATGCCAAAATAACGGCTTAGCATGATCTCCCATTGGGTGGCTGCTGCTCAGGACCTCTCTCCCTCGTTTGTGGACATTGAAACTTTTTCAGATCACGTTATAAAGCAACTTGATTATGTGCTGTCCTTGGAAACAGATGTGCATCCACATAATTAAGAGTTTCATAGCTCAGCAAAAAAAATTGCTTTTTTTCTTGGTGAGGAACAAGGTACACCTAGGACTTGTCCAGATAATCTCTTTAACAGCCAAAGTATGTGTTTGACCATCTGTATTTTTAAAATAGGAAGAAAAGAGCATAAATCAACTGTAGTTAATTAAGGAAAAATACCAAAATCCTTACTCAAACATGAAGATTGTTCTGATTGTCAGTAGAAAGTCGTTTGTAAAAAGAGCTTAAGGCTAAGGCTTAGTTAGCCTTTTTAAAATTCTTCTTGTGGCTCAGTGATGTTAGAATAATTGTGTAATTAAAATGAATATAATTACACATTTGTCTTTTGGAAAACAAGTAACAATATGTGGGTTCATGGGTAGTCTAGAGGTTTGTCTGATCACAGAGGAGATAAGGTCACAAACTGTGTGGAAGACCTAATGCTACAAAACTTAAAAAAACCTGTGAGTTCAAAAGTGCGAATGAACATTGAGGACCAAGATAATTGGCCTTTTAGCTTTTCCTTATAAAAACAAAGGTTTATTTGCCTTTTAAATAGGCTGGTAAAACTAGATTAGCATCCTACAGTGCATGCAGAATAGACAGGAATAATAAGCTACTAATAGAAAACAGTCTATCAAAGGGTTAATCTTTAAAATATGCTGTGAATACAAAGCTGAGCCAGGAGAAATAAGAGTGGGCAGGTAGTTGCATTTGTTGGAGGATATTTTTGGTGATCCTCCAGTAGGAAAAATAGTTGCAGGTACTCGGAGGACCAAATCAGAGCTCTGGCCTCCATGTGAGCAGCAGCTCCTGTTGGCTCTGAGGTGTGACTTGGACAAGGTCCTGCTTAGGTTGTTCACAGACTGGTTTTTCCTCAGATTACTCACCAGCTGAAGATGGGCTCTTTGCATAAACGAGCACAATATGCTATGAAAATATTCCTTAATTCAGTTGAGTCACAGTTCAGAAGTATTCTTGGCTCTTACACCCCATAAGAAATAATGGGTGAATCCAGGACTTGAAATATTCTTGGGTTTTAGGATCAGGAGATCTTTGAGAATATATTTGTTTACATTGCAAGAAGGGATGATTCCTGGAATACTTGGTTTCTCTGCAGTGCAGAATATGCATTAAAACTATGCCATTAATATATAGGTAAAAGAAGCTAGATCTGTGAGGTACAGACTCAGTGTATGTGAGGACACTCAGCTCCATTAATCCCAATTCACTGATTATTCCCATGGAATTAGAGGGTTTACACACCATTTAAATGATTTAGAGACTGCCAGACTTTCTAATGTAATTTTTGTTTGTCCCTTTTTTCCACCTGTTAGTTAATGCTTTTTATTTGTTACTTCAGCAGATAATTTTTTATGGTAGCTTTTCTGCTTTATATCCTGCTGGTATACAGTTTAACAAAATGTCTTTTTAAACAGTGTCTTTAATTCCTCAGTCATGCCTCTGGGAATAAATTTTTACTGTATTATAACTTCTTTTATATCTTTTCTGTGGTTGAGAACCTCTGCAAACTTTTCTTTCAGAAATTACCACCTCTTACTTCCTTTCTGTGTCTCATCAGCTGTTATTTGCTGCTGGTCTCCACAGCTGGTCATGTCCTGTTACAGTGGTTTAAATACTTAAAGAAATTCCTTTACAGCATTTCTAGTTTTTGCATGTAGAGCTCCAGGAAGAAAATCAAATTTTCACACCTGGCTGCTGATTTTAGATGTTGTCCGTGATGCTGTGTCAATGAGCTGATATTGTGGAGAATCCTTTTTAAAATTACTTTAACAGTTTTTAGTGATCCTGGTAGCTTTTGTGGTGGAAAATGTGATGGTATTTCAGAAGTAGCAATGCTGTACATTTCTGTGTAGAAGCTGTGTCTTCCTTACTAGTAATTACTTTGCTTTTTGCAAAGTTAAATATGCAGTGTTTTTGCAAAAGTATTTAATGGATATCTTGGTTTTGAGACAAATTTTAGGAGAAAACACCCTGGAATTAGTGTTTCCTCTAAAGAGAAGGGAGTTTGCCAATGAGAGATATGAGTACCAGCGGGTGAAAGTGCCAAAACCCCAAACTGTTTATTAACCAAAAAAAGGGTGCACGCAAGGCACAGGAAAGGATTGAATAAATGCTCGACACTGAAATTTCAAAGCCTGAGGCCAGCAGGCTGCGGGGCAGAGATGGAGCTGCCCCTTGGAGGGGAGGCTCAGTGCCTGGGAACCTTGTGTCCTTGGGCTGCGGCTGCTCTGCCCTTCCCGGGCCGCCTTGGGCCGCCCTTCCCGGGCTGCTGCTGCCCTTCCCGGGCCACCTTGGGCCGCCCTTCCTTGGGCCGCCCTTCCTTGGGCCGCCCTTCCTTGGGCCGCCCTTCCTTGGGCCGCCCTTCCTTGGGCCGCCCTTCCTTGGGCCGCCCTTCCTTGGGCCGCTGCTCACGACCGGGCAGCCTGGGAAATGCAGTGCTGGGCATGACCTGTGTGTTCTCTGTGTGACCGGGGCCGTGCCTGCCCTGCCCTGGGAAATGCACAGCACCGCTGCTGGGCACAACGCAGGTGATGTGGGAACAGAATATCACCAGAAAATCACTCCAAGATTATGGGGCTGGTTGCAAATAGTTGTTAAATCCAGTTCTTGACAAGTGAAATTGTTAATGTTGGTTGTTAATGAATGAACCTTTTTACTGAGAAACTTTGTTGCATTAGGAATGGGCCTTGCTCATCCCTGTTCAGCAGGGGTGTGTTGAAGTGCTGCTCTGCTGTATTGCATTGCAGTCGTACAGTCTTTTTATAATCCAGAGCCCCAGCACCTCACGCTCAGGCTCCCTCACTGTCTGTGATGCAGACCCCCTTCATGGGAAGAACCCAGGGTCACAAAAATTCTGCACTTTTCCTACAGAGCTGAACAACAAAGAAATTCTTTTTCATGCAATGGCCATGAAGCTGGCCATGTTTACAAATTGAAATACTTTCATTTTTGTTCAAAGTGGTCATTGTTCAGTCTCTATAAAGGGTGGGAAATAATGAAGTGTTTTCCCAGATAAGTACGTGTTGAAAAAGAGTCATCTTTGTCTGCACTTTGATTTTTTTCTGCTACAAGATGAGTTCCTCAGGACAGCAGAATGGTTAATAACTAAGAGCGTTCAGCTTAAGGGATATCAGCTTTAGTCCCTAGAAGCAGCAATATGTGCTCCTCGTTTGTGTTGTCATGTAATAAGTCACAGACTTCCCAAATTGCTTCTGAAAGATTTTAACACTCTATTAAGAAGGCACCATAATTTCTTACTGGAAAAGATCACACAGAGATTTCAGAGTTGCGGACTATAAAGGAATAAAATATCTAGATTTCTTTGAATCAGATCTGAATCGAGTTTGGACACCAGGAAAAAATATACCTTAACATTCTGACTTTTAGGCAAGCCTGACGTTTGTCATGTAGCTCCTCACAGAGCTCTCAAGGAAGGAAAGGTACTTTACAGACAGGGAATGTGATCCCATGTTAATATTTAAAGGATAAAGAGAGATTAGTGGATTGTAGCAACACAGGACAAAATACAACCAAAAATAAATGTGTTCAGGCCAGTTTAGGTGCTACAAAGTTGGAATAATTTATTGCTACACTGAAATTGGTATATATGATCTCATTAATTCACTCCATCTGCTGCATTGTACAGAATAATTTCAGGAATGGTTAGAAGGCTTACCTCAGATATACTTTGAAAGTTTAATTATGTTCTTTGTATTTCAGATGTTAACACCCTTGTCTGTCTGTCTTAGTCTGTTCACAGTTTTCCAGGGGAGTTTATGCCATCTTTGGGTTCTATGACCAGATGTCCATGAACACCCTGACGTCGTTCTGTGGAGCCCTGCACACGTCCTTCATCACCCCCAGCTTCCCCACAGATGCAGACGTGCAGTTCGTCATCCAGATGCGGCCAGCCTTAAAAGGAGCCATCCTCAGCCTCTTGACTTACTACAAGTGGGAGAAGTTTGTGTACCTCTATGACACAGAACGGGGTAAGCAGTGTCATTTTAGCTGATTCTCTGTTCCATTGCTTGCTCTGAGTGCTCCCAGCATCAGTACGTGCAGCCCGGTTTTCTTCTGGGTTAGGTGGAACGTTCTGATGGTCCTAGAAACAAGTTTGTTCTGAAGAAACTAAAGTGAATGGATAAATGACAAGGAGGTATCTTCATGTTACTGATAATTTTTAAAGAGATTCATCACAGTTTGGCATTGTAACCAAACCCCTCACTAAATCTGAAGTTCTTCTGTTGTTTGGTTTTGATTTAGTCTATCAGCAGGTATCTAGCTAGACCTAAAGTCAAGGAAAAAAGCCTCAATAAATATGGTTGTTGTTGGGCAATTTTTTTTTCATTGGCTAGCAGTGGCTAGATGAAGGCTGAGGCAGGGAAGTCTTAATGTAATGCCCCAGGTTATTTGGCTTAGGAGAGTTGAAAATGTCTGGTTTGAGAGCAATTACATCTTTAATCCTCTCTGCTACCAAAAGACAAACGTTGAACCTGAATGTACTGGATAGGTACAGAAGGATGCAGAAGGCCTCAAAATACAGGTTCAGAAAATGTGACCAGTCCTGTTTCTTCTAAATATAAAACCTCCTGTAGTCTGTTGTGTAAAGAAATGCCAGGTGAAAAGAGTGGGGAGAAAAAAAGGTAGAACTGGAGGCTGTTCAATGATCATGTGTAAGGCATCAAATTGCCTTCAAATGGGTTCAGTGCAAGGCAATGAGGTCTGGTTCCCTGCTTCTGCTGAAGACAAAGAACAACTGTGTTGAGTTCTGCTTTTACAAAATGAGGTTACTTATCTATGGCTATCAAAGGACAAGACACTTCTGTACTGCTTTCCCTGGAGAATGAGACTGGAGCTGATAAAAGAAGTGGTATGTAGAACCAGGCTCATTATAGCTTCCACTAAATTAAATTGATGGATTTTTATTTTTTTTAATTAAGTAAGAGTTACACTGAAAGTTACTCATATGTAGAATGTGACCTTTTTTTTTTTTTTTTGCCCCCCAAAACGTGGGGTAGGATTAATTTTTATGGACTCTAAAAGGACTGTGCTTTAGTTCTTGGTGGATTCCTAGGGATTTTAGAATGTTGGGCTCCAGGGGACTGGCTCTCCTGAAAACAGCAATTAAGAGTGTAAACTAAGAGAGTGACTGACTCCTGAGAGGTGCAAAAGCACTCCTCCTTCCACATAGCTCATTTCTTAGATTCTGTACTGTCTTTCTGCATGTCAGGAAGCTTTATTGTATTACAAAGATCATTCTTCAATGAAGGGGAAAATAAAAATAGTGGTAGCAGCTACACCAGCATTAGTAAACCCTGAATTCAGCACCTGCTGTTCAGTCCAGTGTCCAAAGAATTGATAGCTGAGCTGTTCATGAACATGTTTATTCTTCAGAGCAGGGGAGTTGTCCCAGTAGCTGAAAAACTGCTCTGAATCCCTTACATAAAGAAAAAAGGCATTAATGCTGGCTTTCAGTTTTCTCAGAATTAAACATGGGCTTGGTCCATTTTAAAATTGTAGTTCTTGTTTGCTAGTATGTTTATAGCTGCTTAATTCTTCTCAGTTGCACCTTTGAGGTTGATGCATTGAGTTTTGCTTACACTTTCAAAAGTATGAAGGGTTTTGAAATTTTGACATTTTCTTCTGTAAATGTCAGTCTGTGGTGAAGAATAAAGCAACATACAGAGCTTGCTTGGGAGTCTATAAAAAGTGACCAAAACTGGGAGGATTACTGCAAACTTTGATTCTTGTGGTTTGTGGCTCTTAGCAGGAGTGTTTTGGGCAGCAGTGCAGCATCGTGGGGGTGACATGCAGGCAGTAGCAGCTGGGTAACTGTAGCTAAGCTGTGTCTTCTCCTTCCCCACTCTTTATGCAGTGGGACGTGCACAGCAGGGAGCCACATCCTGGCAAGGATCTGTGACCTCCCGTGTCACAGGACCAGGCCTCACAGGTCTCTACATTTTAAGACTTAGGTTCCCCAATAACTGCCATGCAGAAATTTTCTTCTATGTCAAAACCATCTTGCAGCATGGCCACAAAATGTGGCATCTTTTTTGCATGGCTTTGCTTGGAAGGATGTGGTGTAGTTTCAGGTTTTCTTGCTCTGCTACAACAGAGAACACACTGAGTGTAAAGATCCTTATGACAGAATATCCATTATTTAGATTTAAAGAACAATCATACTTCATGTACTTACATGCAATAGGAAATTGATCTGTTTCTTTCACTATCAGCCTTTTGGGTGTGAGTGATTTTACCATCTTAAAATAGGTAGAATTTGTATTTATATGGGATTGAAAGTCATAGATACTGCTTAGAGATGTTTGTATAAAATACAGGTAGTTTAACCTCACAAGGAGGCAAACCTTGGCATTCTTATTTAGGGCACATTGTTTCATTGCTTTCAGCAGTATAACGTATGAACCAAAGCTCTATTCAGGAAACAAGCCAGGACCTTAACTGAAATATTTCAGGATTACTGTTTGATTTTACTGCCTAAATATGTTTGGGAGTAATCTGAGTCTGAACAGTTAAATCTAGCTTTTGATGAACACTTTCCATTTATTTCTTCTGAAGTCTCGTACCGACTCCTTTTATCTTGGTCTCTGTGGTGCAGATACAGAAGAAAGCCCTTTCACTGATCCTTGCCCAAACAAACATCCAGACCCTGCGTGGGAGAGTGGATGTTGGCTGGCTTTTAGGTGGACTGAGAGCCTTAAGCACTTTTCTCCTGATCTTTCCCATTAGCTGCTATTTGTTCAGCTTACCCCTGGTAATCACTTAAACCGTTTTTCAGCTTATGAACAAGAGGAATGAATCAACTTTGAAAGTCATCCAGCATGAGATGTCCCATGCTGGCAAGATGCAGCCCGAGGCCAGCAGCCCCGAGTTCATGGGGGTGTTCTGTATGGCAGCTGGGTGCCCCTTTACAGCAGTTGTGTACACACAGTGGGCTCAGCTGGCTGTTGAGGTGCCTGGGCCCAAGGCCTGAGCAGCCCTTGGAGCTGCTGGAGCACACACGACTGTCAGCAGTGTTCTCCAGCAGGAGGAGCTGCACATGTACAGTACATTCATGTCTTGCTCCATGGAGCCTCGGAGAATGAGGAAGTGTGTCAGCCCATTCATCAAAAAAAGGGTATCATGGTGTCCTCACATCCACACTCACACTGAGTGTGAGTCCAGTTGTGGGTGAGAAAGTGTCAGAATCTGTCTTGGCCTGCTGTGAAATCAGGTCATAAACCTGAGTCAGAACATTCTGGATGCAGAGGAGGAATGGGCAGGTTCTGGGTAAATGATGTCTGGAAGTCTAAAGCAGGAGGTGTCCATCCTTGTGGTCCTAATGAAAGCAACCAGAACCCTCAGGATCATGAGCTGAGGCCCTGAATATCTTCTGTAGTGAACAGGAAAACCAGCAGCATTGCTACTCACCAATGCCTTGCAGAGATAAGTCTGCAAATTATTGTATTTATAAACTGAATTGGGTAAATGCATGCCTTTAAATATTTATCTTTTCATAAATATACATGTTTTATCAACTTTTGGTAGAGCCATAACATTTAATTTTTTCATTGTATGCACAAATCATTTAAGTGGCAGATGCTTTTGTTCTCAGTTGATTTTATGTTTGCAACAGCAAGGTTTAAGTGGTCAGAATCTCACTTTTCCAGATTTCCTGAAACACAGCTGAAGTTTCAACAGTTTCCAAGGGGAGGTGGAGGGAGGAGGGGCTGAAAAGATGCATGAGAAGCGTTGTTGGCCCTTTTTGCTCTGAGGCAAAGCAAGGACTTGACACAAAGCCAAGCCTTAGGGGTGATGGACAGGCTTTTCTTAGAACCAGAGGAGCCAAGGTGGAATTTGTGGATCCTGGGAAGGAGATAGGACTTTTTAAACTAGGAAGGAAGTCTGTAGAAAATAAAACCTGTATGCAAAAGATGGAGAGTAAATTTATATCAAACCTATTTATTTAGTCCTTCTGACCCAACAGATCTAGGAGTGTCTGAAAGTTATTTTTCTTGAGTTTATTATTTTGCATCTGTGTCTGGAGCACAGCTTTAAAAGCTGCAAGTCTTTGGTGTCTTTGGTGTCTTTGGTGTATGGATGCTCCAAGAAAGGCAGGGTGGCTCCAGCTGGGAGCTTGGGCTGTCTGTCCATGGAAGTAAACTGTCTTGCTGACTTCAAATCTGCATAAGGGAGCTGGTCCTCCCAGTGGGACTGAGGAAGGCAGCATTATTTAATACAAAATCAAGATGAAGCAATTTTCAAGTATGTACCAGAAAGAGATGTGTAACCTTGCATTAGTATGGGAACTTTACTTCAGTGGAGTAGCATGTTCTGCTTATCACAAGTTTTCCAGAGGAAGGGCATTTTGGCACCTTGCTCCTTAGTGCAGCTGAGGTGGCAGTTATTTAGCATGTTAGCATTCTTACAAGTTTGCAGATGTCACCACCTTTCACTGGACCTTGGCTGTGTGTTTGCTCTTCCTGTGCAAGTTTCCTCTCCCAGAAATGGTTCTGTCTTAGCCTGGGTGACGAGTGCTGCTGTGGCCCTGCTGTTCATGGGGGCAGGGAACACCGAGGGAACAGGTCCCCAGCAGACACTGAGAGAGACTGCACTCTGCTTGCAGCTGGGTGTGGTGGGGA
The DNA here is from genome assembly GCA_013400495.1 of Nicator chloris. Lineage (NCBI taxonomy): Eukaryota > Metazoa > Chordata > Aves > Passeriformes > Pycnonotidae > Nicator > Nicator chloris. The sequence continues at coordinate 319,534 of WAAE01002018.1, forward strand.
GATGGTTTTCAGCCCAGGCAGATGAACCATTCACCTGGTGAAGAACTTCTGTGGAATGAGCACAGGCTCTTGTAGCTTAATAGAATGACTGTAACAGTTGGAAGTAGCAAAAACCACCAAACACAAAGGAGATTTCTCCAGTGCTTGAGAAATACATGAGTACAACAGAGTATCTCAACGAGTTTGTAAACCAAAACTTTTCCTGCCGTAGAGTGGCCTCAGATGCTCCAAAACAGCTTCTCAGCTGAGCAATGATGTGCATGTTCTTTTCTCACTACTCAAACAGAGACTTCATATGCAGTTTGAATTTCATGCTGGGTGAATGGTGTGTAAGATTTTAGCTTTGTTAGAGCCTTTGTGCTTTTGAAGTGGTTTGCATTCCATGGTCTCAAAGAGCAATGAGAGAATGTTGGTATACAAGGGGTTCCAGTCCCATTTTTCAGATGGAAGATTTGATGTAGTGATCAGCAGGTTAACAGCCTGGCCTTTGTCTGCCTGCATGTCTGGAGGTGCCTTTGTTGGGTTGGAAGCACTGTGAGCTTTGACTTCAGAGAGGTGCAGAGTGTCCTGCTGGAAGTCAGTGGTCATAGCTACTACTGAAAAGCAGTTTTTCATGCTCCTGCACAAGAATTCCCCTAAATTTTACCATGAATTTCCCTTTTCACCTAGAAAAATACTTGAGCCTTTGAAGAAAGTCATAATGGATTACGTAGAAACTTTGTATTTAAGGTAGTTATTTAAAGATGTTTGCCATGGAGTTTATATGAGCAAATCCGTTGGTTGTGTCTTCAGTACTTTCCTTCATCTATGACACTTGGCCAATTTAGATGTAGTTTCTTCTTTCAGTCTTCAGAGAATTTACCAAACTAGTTTGACTACATGCCTTTTCCTTTCCAGACAATATCAGCTGTTTTAGTAAGCATAAAGATGACTTGACTGCTTTGTAGAAGGAGAATAAATGTGAATGCATTTGTGACAAACCCACTCAGCTAGCAGGTAAAATGACCTCTTATTGTATTTAGGTTAAGGAGTTTTTAAAGGATATTTCTCTCACAGAGATAGATTTTTCTCTGGTTTCTCTTGAGACATTTAATATCACACCTTGTTTTCCTTTTTTTTTTTTTTTTTTGAATTCTCCTTCTTGCAGTTCAGAGTAGGACAGCCTGTGAGCCTGCATTTCAGGAGGTATAGAAGATATGGTAGTACAGTGGAATGCAAAATAGCTCCATAAAGTGATTAAGTATTAATCTCTAAAGAAAAAAAGTTAAAAGTTCCTGACATGAATTTTATACTCAGTAACAAGTAATTATTCATTTCTTCAACTCTAGATGCATAGCTTTTCCTGGCCACCTCTTTTGCTTTGATTCATGATGCAAAGAATCATCAGGAGGGAAAGGTGACCTGAGGTTTTATTCCTCCCCAGCCTGAGCTCATCGTGTTCACAGACTGTTGCTTTGCACTTAGAAGTATTTCTGACTTTACCTTGGTTGTCAGCAGCCCAAGGAAACAAATCAGCAGTCAGTGATTAGCACAGCCTAGCAGCATCATTCAGGTGCCCTCTTTGGTTTGTCAAAGGGCACAGAGTTGTCATCTCCCACAGCAGCAGTGTCCTTTCAGGCTGAGGTGTTTCTCCTGCGGGCCAGGTCCCTGCAGGTTAGCCCTGGAGGCTGGATCTGTGCTCCTTCCAGGTGAATGGGAGGGAGCCCAAGTCAGGTGCTGTCACCAGGGCAGGAGCTCGGTGAGCTGTTGGCACACCTGCAGGTGAAGTCTTTCCTGAGGCAGAGCTGGGAGCCCTGGCAGCACAGCTGGGCTCTGTCCCTGCCCCAGCACTGGGGCTGTGCCTGCCTGGGGAGCTGGGAGCATCCAGAGCTGTGCTGCCACACACCAGCTGCAGTCTGCAAAGGTCAGCACATCCTACAAGTGCTTGGTAAGGTTTCTTAGGAGCTTCTGAGGTGTTGTTTGCTTAGGGGGTATTTTTGTCAGTGCTGGTAGTGATAATTGCATGCAGTGAATTGTCAGGGCTGTGCACATATTAGGTGTAAGAAGACTACTCTTACTTGCATAAAGTGCTAGTGTCTTTATAACATTTCTTCTGTTGTTTATGAAGTTATTTCTCCACTCTGTATTCATGTTCAGAGCAGTAATTCATTTTTGGTAACTCACATTTTGATAGTCTGCCCAGCTGTACTTGAGAATGGGTTCTAAAGGAGCCAGGACCACTCTGCACTGAGCCCTCCTGCCCAGGGCCTCACACACATCCAAATTGCTTTGTTCAGTTGTGGCATTTTTTAATCAGCACCTATGTGTTGTGAGCGTTTAACTGAGGCTTCCTTCCCCTTTGCAAAGCACAAGACACTTGTGGCTATCCTGTCTCAGCCTGATGAAAGGCTGTTCAGTGAAAAGCCCTTCTGCTGCTTTCCTGTTCTTGTGCCATGGTGTGCAGAGCAGTCTAAACACAGCAGCTCGGAGCAGTCCTCCAGTGCCTGGATCTCACAGTCGTACTTCAGAGGACTTTTCCCCAGAAGAAAATGCATGACAGTGGTCATCAAAGGTTTTCCCAGGGTACCTTGGAGTATTTGAGACACTCAGGAGCCATTAAATAAATGTGGCAAATAATGCAGACACCTTCAGGTGTCGTTTGTAGCAAAAGTGTTTCGTGTCGGTCACTCTGAGGGCATAATACTGTCATTTTTGTAGCTATATATGGCTTTGGAAATTCATACTATGATCCCCTTGGTGATACAAAAATAATGATGTATTCTCAGAATTAACGTGGGGAAAGCATTTGTTAAAACTCTTGGGTGCCTTCAACTAGAGTAGAGTAGTTAATACAGAAGTATGTGTGATTCTAATGGATGAATGCATCAAATAAACTAAAATGTTGGATGGAGGTGTGATATAAATTATATCTTTCCTCTATTGAATGTAATTTTCAGTTACATTGTGTCCTGCTGAGCCATTTAAAATATTTCAAAGAATCTGTAATTGTCACTCATTCTAACAAAATGCCAGAGTCATATACTACATTGACCTCAGTCTATGTGCATTAATTCATCAAAATTTTGATTTGATGAGTTTAAGTCAGAATTGCAGTAGGAAATCCTTTCAGTGCCATTTATTTATTTTGGCAGCATTATATACACGTAACACCATCACAGGCTGGGTTGTCATGATCTGCTGCTACGACTGAAGATCTGTAAGTGTGTTTCTAGATCCAAGAGTGCTGTTTGCTGCACTCCTAGTTCTTTCTGGCTTTTTTGCCCTGCTTGAAAAAGGAGATAGTATGATTGTAGGAGCCAGTATTAGTCTACAGTTTGGGTAGTTTAGCACACCTTTTATTAGCAAGATAAGGCTTTATTCTGTTTCAAGGGGAATGCAAAAGAAAAGAACAAAAATACGGATATGAAGAAGAAAGAATGCAGTCTCCTGCCATTGTCTGGCTCAGCAAGATCAAGCCTTTCAGCTGCCTAGCTCGGTGTCAGGAATTGCTCTGTAGGCAGAGGTGCCTATTGCTCAGTAGTGCTGGCATTATCCATCAGCTGGGTCTGTCCATGGACTGACAGCGACAATCTCAAATTAGATCAAGCTTTTATTAAAGGAATAAAATCAAATTGTGCCTGACTGTAGATAAATAATAATGAGTTATATAAACACATAAGTATTGCAGTACCATTTTTGCAGAGATTTCTTGAAAGTAAAGCCCCTAAGCCCCCTGGGGTTTTTTCTGCAATTTGTTACACGGTTCTCTGGGCAGGCTTGTGGATTTTAATGGCTTTGTAATGGTTCCACAAAGAGGTGGGGAGGTGGGAGTGGAGAGATGAACTTCTCTGTGAAAGGGGAGGTGTTTGAGGGGGAATACAAGGATGCATAAGTTATTGCAGCCTCAAGGCAGCAGTAATTTATGCACTGACAGTTTGAGTTTCATGCTATGCTATTTTAAAAAGCCTTACAATGAACTGTCTCTGTTACACAAGTGTCTGTAGTGCTTTAAGAGATATTCCACATCCTGGAGACAGTTTGAAGAAAAACTTTTGGAACACATTCATCACAATGTTGTAGTTGTCCTGTTTCAGTAAGAACAAAAGAATGATAAAAAAGCAGACTTATTTTCCACATCTTAACATGGATTTGGTGCCCTGAGGCGTTTTGCAGGGTTGTCTCATCGCTTCTTTGTCTGGTTTTAGATATGTTGATGCAAGTGAAAATGGTGTGCATCTGTGTTGTTTTAGTGTGGTTATTGCTGTAGTCATCCTCTCTGGAACCACTTAGCTACACTTTCCAAAGCAAACAACAAGTGGATGTGAATGGCAGAGGTTTAATGGTGACCCACTTGGGTTTCCTGTTTTCCTCACGCTCCCAGTCAGAGGAGAATGTAACTGCACACTGCGTTTGTAACAGAGGAGACCAAACAATGCTTCCCTCGTGGTGTGACCAGACAGGAACATCTCTGTGTTAAAGCACCATTTCCTTATAGGAAAGTACTCGGCTTGGCTGTTTGATTAGGAATTCTCAATTATATAGGAGTAATTTTCATTATTTTAACAAATTAGCGTGAAACTACACATCTGGAGGCATAAATAAAAACAGTGACTTCAAAATTTTGAAGTGTATAGAACTACACTGAGGTTTCATCAAAAACATACTGAGTGTAAGCAGCTGTAGACCATTACAATTTAGATTTAATTTTGGTAATCTCTGGGTTGACCTTCTTCAAAAACTGGCTGCAGTAGGCAATGTAAACACATCATTGTCTGTCTCATAGGGAATTTTAGATGCCAGCTGCATCCTCATAACATTTTATTGGGTCTCCTATGAAAATTATGGATAAAAAGATAATGTGAGCAATGATGTTATTTGTTCCTAAGTTTTAAGTGCTATTCATTTTGCATAGATGTCTTCTTGCTTTATGGGATATTAATTTGCATTTTTCTGCAGATAGTGTTTCTGTGACTTTAGTGACCTCTCTCTGACTCAGAAGCTGGGTTTTGTCAGGATGTTTCTAACATTAAAACGTCTCCTGCAGGGGATTCAGACTGCTGCTGGATGTAACCGAGGCAGCTCCGTTGTGTCAAAACCAGCACATGCCTCAGAGCATAGCAAAAGCCATTTGTTGCAATTCTTTGAAGTGAAGCTATGCAGATTTGCACAGGTGAAGATTTGACCTCATGTGTTTAAAAATAATTTCTTTATGTGTCCATTTCAAACAACAGAATTGTAACACAGAGATAAGAACTTGTACAAAACCATTCTTATAAAAGATGAACAAATCTGCCACTTTTTGATATTCAAATGTGCTCTTTTTTCTAAATCCCAGATAGGTAATCTTTCATACTCCACATGAATAATGGATGCTATTTAAAATGTTTGTTTAAGAACAGTGAGTTCATTGTATCAATAATGAGGAGTTCTGCCATGGAGCACTTTGTAATGTTTTGATTGTCATGATTTGTACTGCTGGAGGTCAGATGGCAGAGCCTCACTGAATTACTGTATTTAACCTGCAGTCATGACTGGGTACATTTTTGCTGTGTCTGTCACAATGGGGATTCTTGAGAACTACTTTAAACAAACAGTTGCAGATTATTACATAGAGTGGAGGGGAACATGGAGGCTTCAGTGGACATTTTGCTCGGAAATGGAGAATTAGCTTCAGTTTTATCACTTGAGGTATGTTTGTGGGAGTCCCTCTCAGAGGAATTGTGGCCTCAGTTGTCACACAGAGGCCGGAGTCCAGCAGCAATAAAAGCAGAAATTGCAGTGTCACAAGGGAAACTGCTTTTCTTTAAATAATAAAAATGGTGTTCTAATGATTTCTCTGTGATCCCTCAGGGACTTTTACAGACATATTTGTTAAAGAAACCTGAAAGCTGTTGTATTTCCCTAGTTTTAGGGTTTTATAATGACTGTCCTGTACAGAATATTCCTTGGTGCAGTGTCTTCTTAAGTTACAATTCACAGTCTTCTCTCATTTCCTTTCCAGGAATTTGTACTTTATTCTGTGATAACATAGCACTAAGCTCTTCAACATAAGTAAAAAATGTATGTTTTCTTTCTTGCCTAACAGAATTAAAGCTTAGAAAGAATAACTTAAAGTCAAGTGGAGCCTGAGAAGGAGTGGGAAATGTTGAGTGAAACAGAAATTGCAAAATTCGTTTTGGACCAAGCTGAAATATGTTAGTTTTTCTGCAAGAAATCTGGTCCATGCTGTTTCAAACCTAACTTCTAGTTTAATCTTTGTTCAGTTTTGAAAGTAAGTGTCATTAACTTCCATTTTGAAAAATACTTCCTTTATTTCAGCCTGAGTTTGGCCTGCATTAATTTATCATTGTGGCCCCTTTCTCTCCTAAGGGTCTGTTCTTCCAATGGATGTAATGTCAATTGAAAAAAAATGTCACCAGCTTTGTTGCTGAATTAAGGAAGCAAGAATTGCTGGTGGGAGATTTCCATGAGCAATAAGTGAAGTTACAAGCCCAGATACGTACACAGGGTATCAAAATTTGAGAGTGGCCACTGACCACACTTTACAGAAGAAAACAATAAACATGCTGCTTTTTATGCCATATCAGGACATTACTTTAGTAATTTCTCCATAATACTGAAATATTCTATCATATTATTTTGTCCAGAAATATAATTTTACTGAGACTATAATTACTTGCATACCTGCCTGTAGTTGTTACCATCCACACTTGGTTTTATTGTATTAATAACTATTTAAAAATAAGTTTAGACACTCTAAACATACTGTAAATATATTCCCGTATTAAATTTGGTCAAAAGCAAATCAGGTATTTAGTTATGATTTTTAATTCATTAAAATTATGGAATTATTGCCCTTCTGCATTATATAAAGTTATTTTAAATTCATTTATCATTTATAGATATTTGTGAACACATCCTAAATAAAAAGCATGAAATTACCATTAATGCATTTTGCTAAACAACTGTAGCAAGTTTTGGTTACAATTGTTCAGGTGCAGAGCAGACTTTTCCATGTTTGTTTTGTTTTCTGCTCACTGTGCTCTTGTTCCCATGAGTTTCCATACTGTTGTAGATTGATGACTGTGCATCATCTTTGTAGATGTCTTCAACATTGTTTTCTTGGTGTGAAGGAGAGATGCTCTCCCTTTGCCCGCAGTGTTAGTTTGTATTTTTGTCAGGAATTACTATCAGTAGCTTGCCAGAACCATGTCTGTCTGTAAGGACCTGGTCAAGGGGCAGGAGGGGTGGGAGTAGCTTCTAGCCAGACATAAGAACCCCCAGAGAGTGAGCGGTCAGCTTTGCTTGCTGTCATATTTCTTGCCTGGTGCTTCCCAGACAAGCAGCTGTGTTCTTTTTGCCTTGCCTCGTACAGAAGGTGAATGGTACCTGTGGCAGCACAGGAGTCAAAGGAAGCTGTGGTACAAACTGGCATCTTGTAGTGGTGAGAGGTTTTTGCAGATGGAGTAGATCACCCAGACAAAATGGAGTGTTGACTCATCTCTTAGTCCTGGTGCCATGTATTGTTCATTCTCACACCAGCCCTTACAAGTACCAGGATGAAAATCCTGTTAAAACGGAGACCTTTTCCGTCATCGTCTTCAATTTTCAAAACAAAAACCCTAAGCAAGAGGGAAGAGACTCCAAAATCCATGAAGCTGCATAACAAAAAATTGCCCTGCCAGGAAAGCAAGTTTGTTTTGTATTCCTTGTGGAGAATGGAGAAGTTGATGTCTCTAGCATCAGCTGTGGCTCTGATCATGAAGGACCACTGCGCTGGGTTGTTCTAGCAGCCAGTTCTAGCCCAGGGTTGTGAGAAGGCCCCTTCCAGGCCAAGTCAAACTGCAAGGCAATCCTTTTTCCTTCTGAAGTTAATAGAATTATGCAGTTTAAAAGGCAAGTCTCTGTACACTGGGGTCTTGTTTTCTGATGGTGCCTGGAAGAGACTTTGTGCATGAACTGCTTGTTTCACTAACTGGGTTGTTGCTTTCAGCTGCTGTGACAGCACACAGTGGATTTTGTGAGCAAGGGTGCAGTCGTGGTGCATCAGTTTCACCACAACTGTGTTAGAACCGTCCCATCTGCTGACCATTCAATAAAGGTCATTCTGTTTGTGACAGAACAAGCCAGCCAGAAAAGATTTACATGGCTTCTGGCAAAAAAAAAAAAAAAAAAAAGAGGGGCACCACAGAAATATTTTATCTTTAAAGATGTCTCCCTTTTTATTTTTTTTTCCTTGGGATTCTATCCAAAGAAATGAAGTGTATTATTCCTGTGGCTTTTGGGAGAAGGAATATTTGAAGTAGCCTTTTAGCAATCCATCACTGAGGTCAATATGTGTATGTCAGGTAGAGGTGTTGCAGTTTTATTTACTGCACGGTGTGGGGGGCTGCAGTGTGATCCATCAAAGGAAGGAGCAGCTGGCTTCCCCCACATTGCACCTGAGCATGGAACAACTGCTGTAGTGCAGTCTGAGTGCTGCTGCATCACAGCCTTCCTCTCCCACCTGTCTTTGTGCTGGTGATGTTGTTCTGGAACACTGGGGAGAAAAGGCACAATTCTGGTCTTCAAATGCCAAGGGAAAATTGAAGTCATTCTTTCAAAGACAACTGCTGGTGCAGAACCTCCCTGAGTATTTCAGAGCAATCCCATGGCACTGTTAAAGTGGGTCCAGCAGTGTTTGAAGGTCATGCTCAGGGTTGTGGCTCTGAGAAACTGTGTGAAGGACACAGGAACTGAAGCTTCAGTAGGGATTGAAATCTTCCTCAATTTGTCAATAATGTATTTTATTTAAGAGGAAAATCATTGAAGAAAGTACAACTAATAGGAAGGAAGAGCTTTCCTGTGCCACACCAGATGTGCAGCTCCATTCAGAATTCCCAGAGGAGTCAGTGGGAAGTATGTCCAGTGTATTAGAGTTTTCCATACTGCTTGAATAGCATGTCAGTTGGCTGTGAATTGGTCTCTGTGACTTTCTAAAATGTGATAATTTGGATTCATATTTATCCTTTCTCCCTTCTTTGGCCAGTATATTTTACGTATTTTAAATTTGGAATGGAAAAAGGTCTTTCCTGTCATTCAGGTTTAGATGCCCAGATCTAAACTGAGTATTTTTGTATATATATCTTTCTGGAACAATATACACCAATCTCTTTGGAAATATGGCTGGAATAATTGCAAATGATCTCTGAATTCCCACAAAAATTCCACGTGGCTTTAGCTGAAGCAGATTTAGGCTAATATTAATTGTCAGTGTTTTAAAACTCTTGGCAGGGAATGGGCAAGATGTAGAACACAGACAATTTAGCTCTCTTCCTGCTTCACTCCCAAGGTGTTCCAGTTCCAGGATGGAAGAGGGAGAATAAAATACTACTGTATGTGGGAAATGAGGTGGGAGTTTTATGTGGAAGGCTGAGGAATTAGAAAGTCAGGTTATTTCTCTTTTGCTGTTGGGGATAGATAACGTGATAAATCCACTCACCAGCAGAGTTCTGGGTACAGGGGACGTTGGGGAGTGTGCTTGGGGTAGGCTGAGGGGCTGAAGGGGTTTGTCCCAGAGCACCTGGACCACCAATGTAACAAAATCCAGGGAGGGGTAGCAGGGATGTGCTTCTGTTCCAGGAGAGACAAAAGGGATATCCAAAGAGTGAGGAAAGAGGTGCAAAGGGTAGACCTTTTAAAACAGCAACAAAACTTTTGCTGCATTAAGAAGAATAAAAAGAAAATGAATCAATGAAGTGATGGGGCATACTCCAAACAGGGAGCAAGAATTTCTGGCACAGGGAGCTGACCTTAGTGGGAGCTGACCTTAGTGGGAGTTAAGACCTTAGTGGGAGTTAACACAGCAGTACAGCTGCAATGTCATTCTAGACCTCTTTTACACTATTTGACATAGCACAGTCATAATCCACTGTTTAAAGAATATGCTTCACAAATGTTTACACTTTTCTTGCCCCTTTTGTTTTCAGAAACAACAAGAAGAGAACTTTTTGCTATAAAAAGAAAGATGTTGGCTTGATGTTTCACTGCAGGGAGAGTGTTGGATAGTACTGAGTACAGTCGGGGGGGACCTGCTCCCTGGAGTTAGCACAGGCATCATATCTTGAGCCCAGAACATCTGTACATTGATAATGACTAAGGGTGGATGGAAAGTTCTTTTTGAAGGCAACTCCATTTGCTCGCAGGCATGACCAGCCTGGTTTTAAGTTGTCTTTCATACCTGCACAGAGAGAGCTGCAGTGGCAGGAAGTGTTAAAGAAATCTTTACTTGGGGGTAAAAAACAGACAAGAAGTGTCACCCTGTTGCAGGAGGGCAGTGATGGAATGAGAACTTTTGGTTTAAAGTATTGATTTGCACAGAACACTTAAAACTTTTCCACTCTTCCTACCAGGGACCTCCATGGTTCTGTGAAATCTTGCTTTGCTTGAATGGCTGCAGTAGTGGTGAACTGGGAGATCAGAGCAGCAGTGCTTGGGCCTCTAGCTGTGTATGCCACTTACTGTGTGTGTCCTCCTTCCGTTTAGATAATGCTAAAGTTCTTGCATATTTTAATTTGCTAACCATTGCAGTTTGCTAACCATGCAGTCAGGTTTGTGAGGCTTTGTATTCGTGGAAGAGTAGTCATGCATCAGTATAATATCAAAGCAAATGGAAGAAAAGAGTTCTTTTGTTTCACTGAATATCAGATTGAATGTTCAAATAACATAGGTATTTTAAATAATAATAAACACTTGGCAACAATTGTGTGTAAAGCCCAACATAATTGGAGTAGTGAGCCTGTCTGGTCTCAAGGATGTTTGCTGCAGCTGCCCAGTTTTACAAAGCAATTCTGAGGAAACAGTAAGGACAATTTCATTTGAACTGTGGAAACAGGGAGTGTGTGGTTTGCATGCAACCCCTTCCTTGTAATAGTTAATCCACTGCTCTGCAGCCTTGAAGGGGAATTTTCCATCTTCCTTTTCTTCTTCAAGCTAAGGATTGATGGTCTGTCTCAGATATGTGTACATCCCATTTAGTCAGACAGCCCCTCTCTGTGCACCTGTTGAACATGTTACAGTGAAATAACTAATTAACAGCATATTCTGTAGAGAATTCTGTGCCACTTTTTAAGCAGGCCACAGAGTACATATCCTGAGATGCAGATACCCTATTTTGGTAGGTGATTTCCAAAGGCACACAGGACAGGTCTTTCAGAGATATTTCGGGTTTCAACACACAGAGAATGACTTTGTGAGAAGCACGTCGGTGTGTGGCTGTCATTGAAGGCAGTGCAATGCACAGACCTCACCTGCTGAGGTTCTTCAGCATCTGCATCTTAATTGCCTCTGGAAACCTGCTCCCTCCATCCTGCCCAAGTCACTTCTGGAAATGAAAGGCAGATACCTGTGAAAAGGTTCTCTCTGCTGTACTGTGAAAGGAGCCCGTTTCTGGGAGAATCACAGGCAGAAGTTGTTTCAAATTGGTTGTTTCAAATTCTCTGGTAATTGCCATTTCCAGATCATTTAACAGACTCTTTACTATTTACCATGTACACATGCGAGAACAAGACTTTTTTCTGCATTTATTTATAATATAAATCTGAGAAACACAGTTTTGCATGTTCAGATTTTACTCTAGCATCATGGATAGATATGAGTCTGTAGTTCAGCAGCAGGTAACAAAGATCTAGAGGACATGAATTCATGAGTGCTTGACTTTTGCTGATACTGTTCCATGTTCATGGTGATCCAGCAGTGTACACTTCCATTATGCTGATTCTTGGACAAATTTTGAGGGCATGTGCATGTCTGTCAGCAGGTTCTCTACATGCAGGACCAGGTTTTGCCCAAGGTGATCGTAAGGCAAGGTTGAGCTTCTGCTGAAGTTGCCTTTGAAGTCATGTAGGTTACCAGAGTCCACTTTCTCTGTGAAGCCTGTCATACTGGTATTTCTAATTGTCAATTATCAGAGCAGTAAATCAGAAAAATTCCACCCATGCCTAAGCAATGTTATCTTTTTTATCCTTTTTTTGGTAAGTACCTTGTGCTGTAGAAAAGTCTGGATCTGAAGCCCAGACCTTGCTGATTTTCAGAGCCAACTGCAAGGATGCCTCTCTGCTTCCTTCCCCAGCTGAGCACAGGAGGCTTGGAGAGGTGAAGCCAGAGCTAAATGTTTGAATCACATCCCTGTCTCTGTTTAGTGAATGCTTATGCTAAATGTTGGCACATTTCTGTATAATCCAGCCTGATATTTCATGTGAGCTGAATGGGGAACAGCATGTGCCATAACTGCCCAGAGATCTGACACACATCAGGGGTTTCTTCCCCCATCTGAGCTTACTGTCTCCAACCCCTGTATTTAGAAGGTGCCAAATAAAACACAGCAGGCAAAGAAATATTCTGTGTGTTAGGAAAGAAGGGATATCTGATGCTAAATTTCTGATTTTTGGTGCAATGAAAAAGAACTCTAATAGCCAAATGGTGTTACAAGGTTGAATAGCAAAAGCAAGGCATTGTTTCCCCTTTAGTGTCTTTCTTGAATAGCAGGTAAAGGCAGAGGGATTTCCTGACTGGCAGGCAGTGGAAGTCTCTACTCTGCAGCTCACAGGAGGCTGCAGTGTGTCACCACCCTGCAGAGTGCAGCAGGTTCTTTCTGAGACACAGAGCATTGTGGTGCAGGAAGGAGGGCACTTGTGTCACTGATACCGGGCACTGAGCCACCCCGTCCTGCCCTGCCCCCTCACCTGTGTGTTCTGACAGGGACCTCCTGAGCCCCAGCTGTCTGCTGGGCCAGGTGCTGCCTGTTGGTGCCACGGGAGCCTCCAGTCACTCTGGGAATGGTCACCCTGTGCTGCTCCTGCCTGTTGGTGCCATGGGAACCTCCAGTCACT
>WAAE01002018.1:332533-447738 GCA_013400495.1 Nicator chloris
GCGGGCACCTCCAGCCGCGCTGGCCAGGCTCGCCCTGTGCTGCCTGTTGATGCCATGGGAACCTCCAGTCACTCTGGGAATGGTCACCCTGTGCTGCTGCTGCCTGTTGGTGCCACGGGAGCCTCCAGTCACTCTGGGAATGGTCACCCTGTGCTGCCTGTTGGTGCCACAGGAACCTCCAGTCACTCTGGGAATGGTCACCCTGTGCTGCTGCTGCCTGTTGGTGCCATGGGAACCTCCAGTCACTCTGGGAATGGTCACCCTGTGTTGCCTGTTGGTGCCACGGGAGCCTCCAGTCACTCTGGGAATGGTCACCCTGTGCTGCTGCTGCAGGAGGAATCAGGGTGGAGCAGATCAGCTCACGCTCTCAGTGCTCAGGTCCAGCACATGAACTATATTTGAATGTTCAAGCTCAGTTCAGACCAAACCCATCTGACCAAGTCGTTAGGGGTTGGACAGACTGGTTTAGAATTAATATGAGGCCTTGTAATTAACAAATGCATCATTGTTATGAGGAGAAATGTCCTGAGAAGATCCAGGAAATAGCGATACATAAAAGCTTCATATTGCCAGCTATTAGCAAAGGCAAGACAGAAATAGCCAGTTGAGTGACAAAGGAAACACATATGCAAGCTGTGAATATGGATCCATAAATTAGCATTTATATTACCATAAAAACTCATTTAAATTTCAGAATACTTTTAAGCTTGGGAGTCACCCTTTGATTGGTTGTTTTTTTGTTGTTGTTGTTTTTTTTTTTCTTTTTTTTTATTTTTTTAGCTTGCTTTTTGGTGTTTTTGGGTTTTTTTGTGTGTGATGTCAGGATAAATACAAGGAAAATAACTTACGGGTTGAGATATGAAACACATTCCAGCTGCAAGGGCAATTAAAATGCTGGCTACTAAAGGGTGAGATGTTGATGAAGAGAGACTTTGAAAGGCTGATAGCATCTGTTAATGAAAATTCTCAGAGGCATAAGATCTGTTTGCTCAGGTAGTTTGGAAACTGAAAGTGCAGATAAAGGTTAGGAAGTGGAATAAACATTCTTCTAACATGATTGATTGAAGGTCAGGTAGAAAGAATAATTTTCCTATGTCTGAGGACAATTCAACTAGCATTGTTTTTTTCCAAGACATTTACCTGAGGTGAATCCAGGGGGTTTTTTGTTTTGAATATGTATTTCAATTCATAGCCTGATTGCCATAATCTCCTGTGATTGTTTCTTCAAAGGAACAATATTTATCACTTTTAGACTCAGCAGTTCCAAACAAGTTTTTAAGAGAAGGCAGACAGCAGCACTCTGGCACACTCAAGCTAAAACCCTAATGTAGAATGATAAAGACTTGACTTGTGTTACCAGTATTTGTAAGTTTACAGGTTTACAGCATACTTTGAAATGATGTTTTTCACTCTTTGAATATATGAAGCCAAGTTTTAGGTATTTTCAAAGTGCCCTGCTGTTGATAAGTGAGTAGACAGCTTTGTATCTCATTGCATGTGTAACAGTACTGTGCTCACTGCCTAGGTCAGGGTCTGGACTCTGTGGAGCTTCCCTGGTGAGGTATCTGTACTAAGGCATTTTAATTCTTTTTTTGTCATTCAGATATTCTAAAGCTTGGAAGTTAATTACTTTTAATGCTAATGTAGCTTTAGGATTTTGCCATTTGCATGTGGATCTTTTCCCTTTGGGAAGGCTCTCCACTCCTGCCAGGCCCATGTCTGCAGATCTCAGCACTGTCTGGTGGCAGGGTGTCCTCACCCCTCTGCTGGCATCAGTGTCACTCCCATCAGCATCAGCACACAGAGGGTACCCTGCAGCCCATAGCACTGGGCAACACAGTGCTCTTCACCTTCTGTCACTTCTCAGAATTCATTATTCCTTTTTCTCGTTTTCAGTGCTAGTTCTGCCTTCTCTACACACTTGTTTGCCTGTTACATTTTCCTCTAGTGGAATCCACTCTGGTTTTGACGTGGTTCCATCTTGTCTGTTCTGTTACCAGTCTGCATCCAGAAGCTGTTCACTCAGTTCTTTTTCCTTTGAAAATTATTTCAATAAAGATTTGCATAGCAAAGCTAAAACTAGAACACAGCTCTTCTGATAGACTTTGGGTCATACCCTTGTACTGAGGTATCCCTATCTGTCCTACACCAGCAGGTTTGCCCACAACATTGGGAAAGTCATATGAGTAAGTCCCCCTGTGGAAGTGACAGCATTCCTTACAGCATCTTTTTGTCTTGTCCTTGGTTATTGAGCTCTTTGATCCCTTACTGCATTGCTCTCATTTTACACTGGCACAGCTTCATTCAAAAACAACATAGTTGCACTGACCTAAAACTTGAGTAAAGTGAGAGGTGAGTTAGATGCAAGGTTGTTACGAAAGAATGATCAAGGTGAAACGGACTCAGAAAGAGCCATTTAGGGGGGGAAAAGGTATTTTACTTGCATTCAGCAGCTCTGAATTTCTGCAGTTTTAGCTGTATCCCATCCCTAACAAATATGAACCAGATGGTTCCTGTAAATTCTCCTTTAGAGCCAGGCAAGTTCACATTCACTCAGCCGAGCTGTCATACCTATTTGTGTACATTTCTCTGTTTATGGATGACAGCTTGCAATGTACAGGGGAAACGAGAGGTTTACAGAACAGAAAAAGCAGAAATTTTGTAAAAAAAATCATTAGAGTGTGTTTGCTACTTGGTCTAGAAGGTTGTCTGCTGCCAGGGTAGTGGAGTGTAACACTTTACGTGTTGGTTACCAGCTAGAAGTGATCAGGTCAAAACCAGATGGATTGCACTTCCTCTGTTTTATTTAATCATTTGGATATAAGTGTGTTAGACTGAAAGAGCATTCCAGGGTCCTCATCATTTGCTGATGAGGATGCACGTGTGCTCACACCCACACACCCACACAAACAAGAAATTGCACAAAATTAGGAAAATTCCCCACCTTTTCTTCTGAGATATTGAAGGTTTGACAGAGCAAATTCTGTGTTAAACTGTGTCAAACTCAGTGTTAGCTGAAACTGGGAGCACGGCAGTCAATCAATGGCATCTCCACTCCAGCATATTCACTTTCCTTCTTTCCTTGAGATAGTTCACAAGCTTTGTATGTGTCATTAGCAAAAAACAGAGCTACAGACATGTGAAGTGTCAGTTTTTCAAAATATTTTGAACTAATTTGTTCGATCTGGAGTAAAAAATCATGGACTTACGGACCGTTGTTGTTTACAGCAAGCTCAAGGTTCATACTTAGATGTTATATGAATGATGAAACAAAGTTGTAAATATTTATTACTGAGTGGAATCATGTCTTTTCAAAAGCACATCTTTGTACACAAAGCATTTGTAAATCCCCATTAGTGGTATTTATGTTTCCACATAAAAATTCCTCATTTGCAGCCAACGAAGTATCTTAGGCTTAGATCTTGCTGCTACGTGTAATGCAATCACAGTGCTGTCACAGACATCACAAGCATTTTTGTAAAATATGCTGTTAAGGAAGACTGAGTTCATTGTACTATACATATGTAAATGCCTCTCTTTCAGCAGTCTCAGAGGAAAGAAGATGCCAGAAGGAATTCTCAACCAGCGTACATATTAATTGTCACCTCCTTTCATGGGATGGTGAAGTGCATTCATACAAAGAAAAGCATTAAGAATCAAGGAGGCTGCACAGGGAAAGTGAGGGCATTTGAGTGAGACCTAAGGAAGTCATACAGTAAATTATGATAATCTAATTGTAATCCAGAACATCATTCTTGCCTTGTTTGTGTCTGCAGTGAGGTAATGGTGCAGCTCCTCTGGCTTCAGACAGCCACTCCAGACTGAGAGCAGGCTCTGGAAGATCAGGCTGCAGCACAAGCTCTTTGTTACTGTGGTACCTCTGCAAGGATGCCTGAGTTCAGAGTGGCTGCTGGTGTCATTTGCAGCAGGGAATGTGTTGTTCCTCTGCAGCTCAGGGTCCTTCCAGTGGCAGAGAACTGGTTATCACAGAGCACGAGGAATTGGTTGTTGATCCTGTATGTTTATGTGGTTCTGTGTAAGCTTTTCAAATCTGGCTGGGTAAGAAATCCACAGTATGACTAAATAATTGGACTGAAAACTTTGCAAATAAATTATCTGGACAGAAACAGCACTCACATGGATATGCTTCAGTAGCATAAAACTCTACTGAAAATGGCTGGGTGTGCTTGAAGTAGATGAGCTCTGTCTTTGATTGGCATCTGCTCAGAATTGGAACAATTAGAACTATGCACAAAATTAAATTTCCTGAAAGAAAACAGATTCCCAGCTACATACTAAAATAAAGGGATGCAAATCAGTATCTGATGATTCCTACATAAGCATGACTTGACAGAGATCCTGTCTTTAGTTCAAGCACTTTTCACTTAGGGATTTGACTTGGGTTCTGCCTTTCTCCAAGGCACAGCTGTTCACAAGAAATTGAAATGCTGCTTGCCTCTGTCTTTCCCACCGTGTAGTCCTTGGTCGTTCTGTGCTGCTTCTCTCCTGCCCTGAGGATGCTAAATGAGCTGGTATTACCTTAATGAACACAGTGAAAGTGTGGTTAATGCTGCTAGACTCCATATTTAAAAACATTTTCTGAAATCAAAGTGAGTATCAGTAAAGTACTGGCTTGTGGTTGTGGCTCCAGTGAGCATACAATGACTTAATTGACATTCTTGTGCAGTGCTTGGATCCCTGCCAGTTAATGACCCATTGCTGCAGTCTGCACAGGCAAATCCCCCTTTGTCCTGCTCCTGGGCTGATGCACTTCTGCCCAAGGAAGGGCTGCAGGCCCCTGCTCTGAGCTGGCACAGACCCCAGCATGACCATGGAGAGCCCCAGGAGGATGGGGTGGGTGCAGTGGGCAGACTCTGAGGTGCCTGGCAGTGCCACCACCCCGACGTTCTGCTGGAGTCGGGGACTTGGCCAAGGGCAGAGCTGCAGGAAGAGCTGCTCCCCACACTCCTGTCTCCTCAAGCAGTGAAGCACTTGCAGGCTCTCAGCTAGTCTCTGTCCCTTTAGATGATGCAAGTTTTTGTGAACCCTTTGTCAAACATTCAAAACAGCTTTTATTTTTGTTCTGCTTTTAAATGGTTGTGTTGTCTCTTCCCCCACAGGATTTTCCATTCTTCAGGCAATTATGGAAGCAGCAGTACAGAACAACTGGCAAGTGACAGCCAGGTCTGTAGGAAGCATAAAAGATGTCCAAGAGTTCAGAAGAATTATAGAGGAGATGGACAGACGGCAAGAAAAAAGATACTTGATTGACTGTGAAGTAGACAGAATCAACACCATTTTGGAACAGGTATCTGCTTTTCAGAAATTGTGATCTCTCTGTGACAGACATCGTTAATATTTCCAGAACTGCTTATTTCTAGAGATCATTAAGTATCCTTTGAGATGTGAGTCCCAACAACTGGCCAGTTACCTAGTAACATTAAAATGCCACAGTGATGCCCATAGTTGGTGGCAGCACTTACATGTAGCCTACCAGGAAATGTCACTGTGATATTTTTCCCAAATGTTAATAATGAATTATTTTTAAGTAGGTAAGGAACCTAAAACTTCAGCTGCCAGAGTAACAGTACTGGAATCAAGGCTGCTTGTAAGGATTGCAAGGCAGGTGCAGTTTTTAAGTGGAATGTGAAACAAGAAATAAAAAGCCAGTGAAGTATCACAGAATCATCTTAAGGAATTCTCAGAAGGAAACCCTGCTAATGAAAAATTCAACTGGTAGTCCAAGTGATTCATTAGTGCATTTTGGTACATAAAGCCCTCCCCTCTGCACAGCCAGTGCTGTTGACAGCCTTCAGTTGTGGGTGAAGGAGTCTGAGCACCTTTGTGGGGGAAGATGCATTTGGAGTGGCTGTTTTGCTCTTGCATGGCTTTCCCAGAGTTTGCTTTGCCCCAGAGGAATGGCCAAACCCTCAGGCCACCCCAGGGTGCTGCCCACTGAGCCTGTGTCTCTGGCTGTGCTGTGCAAGGTGCCTGAGGAGCTGTGGTAACAGATACAAGCTGTTGGAAGCAGACACGGGACAGTTCCCTGCTGCCTGGGCTCACAGGAAAGCTGGTGCTGGTGTGGCACCAAATCCATGCTGCTTGGTTATTCACAGGCATGTGAGAATTCCCTTGCCTTAAGACTGAAAAACCCTCTGATTGCTGCCACTTGGTCACTTTGACTGGGAGTGCATGGTATATGGAGCAGATCAAGAGTAACATTTACGTTTCATGAAGCATTAGCATATCTCTTAGAAATGTTGTGTTGTAAACTACCAACAAACTGACCTCACTGCCATAAACCCTGGGAAACATGAAAAATGTATTCACTGCCTTCCTTCCCAAAATCCTCAGCTCCTGTCAAGCCTTGAGGTGTGTCACTGAGGGGGAGCTGTGGGGACAGCCAGGTGCCACAGCTGCTGCTCACAGAGCAAGGGAAGAGCAGAGAGAGCAGGGCACAGGCCAGGCTGGTCCCTAACTCTGCCAGCTGCTGTGGTTGTGAGGCTGATACACAGCATTGCATTTCATGCTGTATTTTGAGGCAATATAGTGAGTGCTCTCTTTAGGGAAATTCATACTGAAAAGTGTAAGAAACTTCTCTTTTTTTTCTTTCCTTTGCTCATGTTCTGGGAACAGATGCAGAACACCATGCCTCCCCACAGCCCACTCTTCTGAAAGTGCTGCAGGAGAGCACTCCTGAGCCAAGCTTAAAGGCTCTTGGGGCCCACTCTCAGCTGAGAAGCAGGCCTTTTGTTTGATCTGACTTCATTTATGTGGGTTCTCATTTTTTCTTCTGTTGTCCAAGTGAGAGAAAAAAAAGTCAAACCATTTCAGTGTCTAAAAGGAAAGCTGTATCCCAAGCAAATCATACAGCAAAAAACTGGCGACTCTTTTCTTCTGCTACTATTCTAAATTCAACTCCAGTGAAGTTTAAATTTTGTTAAATGTATGATTCAGTCTTCTGTCAACATGATTAGCATCTGTTAAGTAAAAAATTCCTACTGAAGCCTCCAGGTTTCCCCAAACTCTACAGGACATGCTGGTGCTCCTGATGCTATAAATATCTTCTGTGCAGAATTTCCAGAGGTTTTTTTAATTGGATACTGAAAAGCAGTGACAAATTTCTGCAGGGAAAGTCAGTAATGGTGGATGGACCCTAGGCTGATAGCTGAACAGTTACTGTTGGTAGGCTTTTCCTTCCATCTCCTCTGCTTACCCTGTTAACTTCTCATAAAGTAGTTAGAAGTTTTCACAAACGTGTCATATTTAAATCAATCCATCCATCCAGTTTGCTCAAGGGAATAGAGAGTTGTCTTTTTTTTAGCCAAGTGTGTTTGTTGATAGCATGTTATTGAGGGGAGAGATAAGTCTGGATTTGCATATTTCAAATGTAGCACTGTATTGCAGTTTCAAAAGTCAGGTCAGGGCTGTGTGTGGAGTCTGGGAAGGCTGCTCAGCTGAGGAGCAGTAACCCTGAGCCTGTGAGGCCTTGCTGAGGCACATTTGCAGGTGGGTTTGGTTTTGCCAGTGAGAACAAAAGGAAGCCAAGACACTCCACGTGTCAGAGTAGTGATGGACAAAGTGTGTCCCATGGAGGGCTGGTGTGGGCTGCCCCAGCCAGCTGCCTCTCCATCCCTCTCCCTGTTTTGGCCTCCTAGGAGCAGGACTCCAAAGGTCAGCCCTCCCAGCAGCTTCTGGGAGTGATGCCTCCCTCCAGAGGGGGTTTATGTGGTTGCTGTGTGGCATCTGCTGTTTCATTCTGAGGCAGCAGCAGCATTTGCCAGTGACCCTGGACTTCAGAGGCTTAAATAGAACTTATTCAAGAAGAAAAGTCATAGCAGAAATAAACAGAGTGTGAACCACTAAACAGTCTACGCACGCACTGAGTTTGCTATCAGACTTTTGGGCTCTTGGCCAGCCCATTCAGCAGGCTTGTCAGTGCTCTGCTCCAGGAGCCATGTATCATGGCTTTGTTTTAGTGCTTGGATTCAGTAAGAGTGACCTCTTTTCCTCTGTCAGGCTGGTCAGTGTGTGCACTTCTCTTCCTTTGATCCTTTTTTCAACCCCTTCAGACCAGGGTATACATCTCTTCCAAAAATTCAGGCTCATCCAAAGACAATTACACATCTGGGGATTTTCTTCTGAGACTTCAGGTCATTCTGGAATATTCTGTACCTTCCTCCAGCAATGTACAGACAGGTGAGTCAGTGACCTTCAGTACTGCATGTGCCTTTAGCATATGGCACAGTGAATGTCCCTACACTTCCAAGACCTGTAACCTGTCATTTGAAGTGTTTCTCTTCTCAGTGCTGTCTGGTACCTGATCTTCCCAGCTGTAAATAAAAGGTCAGAGAAGGAGGGCACCCCAGCTCCTCCTCTGGCTCAGGAACCTGTTTGTGCCAGATTTCATACTGCAGGTTGATCTGTTTTTATTCCCAATTCAGAAGATTTTGTGATGGGCCTTGTATTTTGTCCTGGAGGTGGATACCCTGCTCAAACCTCCTCAGCTGTGGAATAGAGTGAAGCAGAGAAATCTGCAGTTATCCTGTAAGTTGCCATCTGTTTGTTCACTTGCCCTATAGTTCTATAACCACTGAGCATCTGGATCTGTATCCCCCTTGCACAGCAAAACTGTATCCAATTCAATCATCTACTGGCCTCTCAGGCATACAGATAGCAACACTTACATCATGCAAAATTCATAAGCTCCTCACACTTCTTGTCCCTTGATGCTGAAATATTCTGCATTTCTTCACAGATAGATATAAAGTTTTGTTCTCATAAACAGAAGAACAGTTTTTTTCTGAGAGCTAACAGTAAGCCTTAGCCTGTTTGACCATGTATTAAGAGACATGTTTTTGAGTTAAGAAATGTGTTTTTCTTATTCCTGGGATAATAAGCTGTGTTTCAGACTAGAGTGGCTTTATGTCCACTTAAAAGAAAATCTCCTGAGGGCAAATGAGGAAGAAGAAACTCCATTCAGGATCAAAATGGTGAATCTTTACAAAAGACCTGTTTTTTTCCAGAGACTGCATGCTTTTATCAAAAGGATGCTATCTCCAAACTTAGTCATGAAGGTTGGGCTCCAAGGCAGTGTCTGCATTAAGGGAAGGCATCTCACAAAGCAAAAGCAATATTGCAGTAGAGAATGCAGTGCCCAGAGTTCAGAGTGCCAGCCAGGCTGCCAGAGACAACTGGGAGTGAAGCATCTCTGGGATGAGGAAGGGTGACCTGAGTGAACTCTGTCCTGTGCACACCCTGCCTGCAGCCACCTGCCAGTGGGAGGTTTGGAGAGTGGGGTGGAGGAGGGCAGCTCTTCAGGACAGCCCCAGCTGCATCCCTGCAGAGCTGCTCAGAGCTCAGGGTGAGCTCACTGCACAGCAGCTCTCACAGTTAGGGTGTCGTAGGAATAAGCACAGAGCTGGAGCATTGGCTGGATGAACAGCCATTAAAAATAACAGTAGGGAAAAATGTAATTGAAAAAATTCCAGCCTGCTGTCATGCCCAGTTCCTGGTTTGTGTGTTCCAGTAGAAACAGGGTCTGGTGGGCCTTGGCCGTGTTCTCCACAGCAATTTAAGATCCAGTTGCCTGCAGATCCAGAGGGGCACTTGAGGCAGAGCTGTGAGGAGCTTCAGCTTCTGCTCTGCTGTTGAAGGGCAGCAGTGCCCTGTCCTGAGGGGGCCCTGCAGGGCAGGGTGCCCATGGCCTGCTCCAGGGCTCAGCCTGGCACAGCCTGGCACAGCCTGGGTTTGTCCTCTCGGGGCTGAGTGGAGCCCTGGGCTCAGCTGGGGCTCCAGGAGACTCTCTGCTCTGTACCCTGTTGTGTAACATCACTCTGAAACTGGCACAGTGCATTTTTACATTTCCAATGAACTAGAAACTTCAAATTTAGGACATTTTTTCATTAGATACCCATGAGTATTGTTGAAACCAAGATGTAAAGCAGAATGAAAGGGCACTTCTTTCCCTTCACACTCAGGGAGTTTCAGCAGCTCCCAAGTCCATGTGGGCATATGGGGAGGAGAGAGGAGTTGCTGAGGTCAGGCACCCTCAGGATGTAGCCAGCAGAAGAGGAAGAATGGGCAAAAGTCAAAAGTGACAGCTGTATCTGCCTTTAGGACCTGCTCCTGCCAGCTCTGAAACTCATAAAGGGCAGGAGATGAATTGCCTGAGCAGAGAGAGTAACATCTTGGGTGAATTGCCCCACATACAGAGTGTTTCACACACACCTGAAGAAAGAATTTCTAGCGTGTGAAAAGGACTGTCTCTCCAAAGCCATCATCCAGATCTCATAAAACAAGCCAGGTTCTAAATGACAGGAATTTATCAGAGCATTATTAGTCATCCTGCAGAATGATTGAAGTAATGGCACACAAAGCTGAAAAGTGTTCAAAAGACATTAAAGCACAGTTTTAAATGTATCAGATCAGTAGTAATAATAATTAATACCAGCACCTCTCACTGTAAATGTGGAAGCTGCTGTATGGAGAAGATTGCTGCCAAGCAGCTCTTGTTTCTTGTGCCGGGGGTGTATGAACCTGAAGTCACTATTAGAGTTTTCATTTTTCTGTGATTGTAGCAGGTACTGATTTTATGTTTTGTGATCAATTATGGGATGTAAGTGCACACAGCAGTGCACACACATGCATCTGGTTTTAATACTTTGCATATTTTTACCACAATATTTGTAGTATGCAGTTGTGCTGTTGGAGTCATATTTATATGGCAACCTCTGCATTGCCATTAAATGTACAGAGAAACAAAATCTTTGTTTAGTTATGCTGCTGCAAGTAGAGAGTCAACCATTATCCTGGAAATGGTATTTAAATCTGTATCATGGTGCTCATACAGAGATTGTATTTGCTTTGAACTTCAGTGAAGAGGTGGCTGTAAAAGCTCAAATTGCTGCACAGTTCACCTTTCTGTGCAGCTTTTCTGTGCACAGAAGTGATGTGTGTGTTTGCCCTGGGGGTCCCACTCCAGCTCAGCCTGTGTCCAGCTGCCTGAGCTGCCCAAAGTGCTGCCCTGGTGGCCAAGCCTCAGGTGCAGAGGTCCTGAGGCCACTGGCCCTCACCTTGCCCTGTTGCACTTGGTGAGCTTTGGGAGCAGATGAACTCATGGGTGCTTCTGGTGCCACCTGGACTGAAGGAGAGGATTTGGCCTTTCATTAGCTCTACAGGTGTTTCTCAAAAACAACATTCACAAGAAGTGTTTTAAAGACACAGAGTATTTGAGGAAAAGGGAGAGCTGGCCATATTTTGTTCAACATGCGATCCCCTGAGTTCTTGTCTTTCCCTGTTTGTCCATCTCTCCATCTCTAATAGCTCTGGGAATCCTTGTCACCTCTTCTAAGCTCCTGACTGATTTTGAAACCCCTCACTCACTCATCTCTTCCAGGTTTTAAAAATCAGTTTGTGTATAAGTTGCTTTGTTTCAGTCCTGGCATTTAAATGTGGTTCTTTCTTCTTCCACATAAAGGATCAGCCCTTTCATCCTAGCAGACATTACCTTAATTTCTGCATCTGTCTCTCAAATAGTTCAATGCTTGAAACTCTGCTTCTAACCAAAGCCTTTCCTTAATTAGTTTCCAAGGCAACCAAGCATCGTGGCAACAATTCAGATGAACCAAGTGCAGGGAGAGGAAGGAAAGACACTATCAGAATGAAGAGTAATAGCACAGTGGCACTGTGCAAGCAGGCCTTGTACATCACCAGAGGCAGCACCCTGGTGCTGCTGTCTCATCAGTTCATTTACAAGGGAAGTCCCAACTCAGGAACAGAAAAGCTGCACAAGGGTCTGTGTCTTTTTTCCCAGCTCACTGAGCTGGGATTGATGGCTTCAGTGTGGCACGAGTCACATACCCTGGGGGGAGGAGAAGCCCTGGGGCTCCTCAGGGCCCCTCATGGACCGAGGTGATCCCCAGAACGTCTCCTGGAGCACAGCACACTCCCCTCCAGGCTGCAGGGTTTGCACAATGGGGCCTCGCCCCTGGGAGCTCCTGGCTCAGGCTTGTGGGGAGTCCCCAAACTCAGTGCAGAGGTGACACCAGAGCTGTGCTGCTTTGCTCCAGGTGGCTTTGGGGCAGGTGCTGTGCACGTGCCAGCCCAGTCCAGGCTGTCAGTGCTGGAACTGCACATTCAGATGGGATTCCTGCCTCTGGTCCCACCCTCTTACCTGTGCAGTTCCACCTGCCCCTGGGGGCAGCCTGGCCTAAATGTACAGAGAATCAGGCCCTATCAATCAGCTCAACTCAAATACAAACTTACCCACAGGATCCAGCCAGTGAGCTGGAGAGCAGCATGATGATTTTAGAGAAAACTAATGTTCCCTGGCTTAAAAAAAGCCCACATTACTGAATTAAATTTGTTCGTGTCACACCATAGGCGTGCACGTGGAGGTAGAATGGTGTGTGTGTTACTGGGAGCTCTTTCCTCCAAAATGTGTAATAAATTATCAGCAATGTACATAGACCCTTAAAAATACCCTGAGTATCTGCTATCCAGGGAAAATGCATGTGAAGAACCAGAAAAGAAAAATATTGCTGTATCTCTGTTACCTCATATCAGTGAAACCCCTGCTGCATAAACTAAATCTAGTGAAAATAAATTAACTCTTCATAATCTTTTCCAGTTCGTGGTTTATGCACCAAGTTCTATGGGAATGTTGCAGAGTGCTGCTTATAGTGAAGCAGAATAAACCTTTCAGACTCTTGGAAAGCACTGAAAAAAGCAAACTGAGTGCAATTCCAGTCACAGTAAAATGCTATTTATAATAGAAAAATGTAAGAAAAAGTAACCTTGTCTTTGCTAGAGGAGATTGCACTGACTTATTTTTCTTAATTTTGTAGGGCATTTGAAAAGGAAAGGAAATGCTTAAAAAGAAAAAAAAAAGAATGGCTACTCTTCAGTATTTTTGGTCTGCTTGAAGGCAGTGCTCTGCAGTACAAAACCCTTCCAAAACATTCTCATGTGAGCCCTGGCACTGAATTACTGCGACGCTTCTGGGTTAGATCCAAATAATAGTTTGAAGTGATCCTGACATGCAGTAAGAGTTTATGTAAGCAGAATGCTTTTTCCAAGGACTCCTGTCTAGTTCCAGGGAATAACACTGGGATTTGACTCTGACATGCTGATGGAACGTATGGAGAAAATGGGAAATTTGTGTGTTTCTAAAATGAAAACTGCGTGACTCAGTTTACCTGATTTCTTCCTTTCTTCCCCCAGTGGATGTAGATCCTTTTATATGTTGAGCAGCTAAGGCTGAAGAAGTTTTGTTTGTGCTGTGGAACATGACAAGAAGCAGTGGGCACTGTTTGTGTGTGTGTGATTGCAGGGTGTGCTCTCAGGTGTCGGATGTGGAGTTTCACAGAGCTGAGAGCCAGAAGGGACAGGTGGCTGTCCCTGCCTGGCTCCAGCTGGGAGTCTCCTGTGTCTCAGGTTTGGGCACATCGTCCCCAGGGCTCTGAGGAGCTGCCTGGTGGTGGTGAGGATCCACCACCCAGCTGTGGCAGTGCTGAGGCACTTCTGGCTCTGCAGCAGGTTTGGACGACTGATAAATGTGACACGACTGTTGTTCGCAGTCCTTGTGGAAGTCACCGGGGGTGCTCTGAAGTTGAGGGAAGCAGGCTGAGCTAGAAGTCAGCTTTGGTAGTGCCTGAGGGGCTGCTGAGGCTCAGGAGCTGCTGAGGAGCAGGGGGGCAGCACCAGGACAGGGAGTGAGGAGGTGTCGTGGTGGGACCGGGGCACACGGGGCTGCAGCTGCTGGCACCGCCGAGTGAAGGAAATGGAGCTGCCAGTGGTGCCAGGAGAGCAACTTCCCTGTGATTTCTTTGGCATCTGAAGCCTCTATGGGAAATTTTAGGTGAAATTTAAATTTCAGGAGAACTTAGGATTTTACAGAGGCTTGAAAAAGTACTGGAACTTCCTTGGATGTTAAATCATCTTTCACGATCATTTCTCGAGGGAGGATATTTCTCAAAAAATACCCTAGAACTGCATAGACAATTTAAATATTATCTCCTTAAAATTACCTATGTGTGAAAACCACTGCTGCAGAGTCACATATGTAATGAGTCATTTGCTTCCCATAAATACAGCTGCAAAAACTCCTCCAGA
Organism: Nicator chloris; assembly: GCA_013400495.1. Classification (NCBI taxonomy): domain Eukaryota; kingdom Metazoa; phylum Chordata; class Aves; order Passeriformes; family Pycnonotidae; genus Nicator; species Nicator chloris. Next base: position 346,649 of record WAAE01002018.1, read on the forward strand.
ACGCAACTGAATTTTTAATTCATTACCCTTACTTAGAAATCTAAAGAATTCACTAATTAAAAATTCCTGTGACACTTCTCTTCAGGGAAGCTGTCTGGGAACAGGTATCTTTCCTTGAAGGTGTCTTGGCAAAATAAAGGGGAAAGGTCTCAGCAATTTTGAGTATCCTTTTCATATGGTACAAAGACTTTTTGTTGTGGTTGTAACAGCCCTTGTGTCTGATCTTGTTTTGAGTGAACTGGCTTCCAAGTGATGAAAGGTAGTTTAAGTTTTGATTATTTTTGACCTGAAGGTCTTTGTGTTGAAGGATGTGGGTTGTGAAGAGAAATGCAGCCCTGAGAGATATAACATTTGTTTTGTCTGTCTGAACAAAGAAGAAATTTTGATATAAAGTTTATTTAATGAATTTTATTCCACTTAAAGAGTAAATAATTGTGATTGTGAGTGGCAGTTACCAGAGACCATAAAACTCTGACACACACATCTCTGTGTGCTCTGATCTGATGTTTTGCAGTCTAATATGTCCTTTAACAATAACTGTGCCAACAGATTAGTTAATCTGACAATATTGCTAAGTCATATCAAGAAAAATGAGTTCAAGAAAATTTTTTCAGGGCACAGAAAATTTTGTCAGCACAGTGAAAGAAATTAGGAGAAGGTATCACACCCTCAGAACCAATGTTGCAGTTTGTCCTTTTTTTCTGAAATAATTTCTAATGTAACCTTTGATGCACAAACTAAATGTGTATTCCACTGCACAATCTTCAATCAGCAAATGTCAGATTAGTTATGGGAAAAGAAGCTTGAGCCATATGGAGGGAGAAGGAAGCACAACACAGCTTTCAGATGTTGCCTTTAATTACTCTCCAAGGACTAACATGTACAGCCATCATCTATGGAGATGGCCTGAAAGCAGAATTTCACTCTTGATGTGACTGTCATGAAGGAGGGAGGCAAGGGACAGAAGGACACAAGAAGGGACCAGAGGGGGAAAACCTAATGAAGTGCTTCAGAGGCAGCAATTCCCTGCTTCCCCCAAGCACAGTTTTGTCCTCTTCTGCTAGGAGATTCCAGTTCTCTAGGAGAGAATCTCCCGTGAGGGATTCATTGCAGAACAGCCAAAAGCTGTTTGAAGAATGTTTTATGTGCCCAAACAAATGATCTTAATATTGTGCTGTAGAGAAAAGTGAGGATTTGGTTATAAAGTGTAGTCACAAATGTATAAGGTGGCAGTAACACGGAAGGAAAATTCTTAGGTCTGTATACTGCACAAAAATATAAAATACATCAGTTGTGACTGTGTGGATTTGTGACATTCTCTAAAGGGCATGAAGACTCTGAAATGGTGGATGAATTCATCTCAAACATATATTCAGTTATTTTTATCTGCAACAAATAATATGTGTGTGGAATCTTCATCTTAATATTTAACACATTTGTCATTTAATATTTAACTCAAATTTAATATACTACTCATCCTTCATATAAATGAAATCATTGTTTACTGCGTATTTTACAGCATCAGTCTCCCTGGTGGCCAGAGTCCTGTGCTGTTAATACCAAGTGAAGAGATAAATCACCTTCCCTGCTTGGCACTGCAGTTACAGTCACCAGGTTTGGGCCCTTGGTATGAGGGAAGCAGCTCCTGCAGAATGTGGCATGGTTTTGTCTGTGCAGGATTGAAGGCAGGACAGGCAGCCCCTGCTTGGCAGTGAGAGACCACCAGCAGTGGGATAATCTCCTGTCACCACGGGACTCTGGCTCCTGGGGAGCCTCATGTATTGGCACTGGTGGTGTTGGTGTGACAGAGAGACAAAATCATGACACCAAAACCCTTTCTTATAAATTCACTGAGAGAAGATTGAACCTTGTCTAGTGTTTATAATCCTCCAAGGGAATGTGGTCTTCCTTCAGAGGCTTGTGTGTAAATTGGAAAACAGGCCAGTGGGCTCTGCAGGCTTGCAGTAAAATTGAGCTCCTGAGGTTACAAGGGATCTTATTTTTACTGTGATATCTGGGTAGATGAGGAAAGTCCTGTTCCCACAGGAGAAGGTTTTATTTGCTGTTCTCTGCCTGGTTTTCCTACTCCTATCTGGAAAATTCCTGTGACGGGGGTGGCCTGTGCAGAGCAAGCACAGTGAGGGTTGAGGATGTGCTGCTGTGCATGGCTCACGAGGCAGCTGCAGTGCTGCTTGTGGGGCACTGAGGCACAGAAGTGCAGGGCCGTGGCTGCAGATCCTGCAGGCAGCTCCCCACTGCAGGAGGGATCTGCAGGAGTGGGCAGGAGCCTCTGCAGTGCTTCCCAAATTCTCCTTTTCCAAAGGGGTAGGAGCACAGCTGAGATGCAGCACTTGCAGATGGCACTCAGGAAAGGTTAAACATCTTGCTAACACACTGACAACTTCTGGGGGCTTGCCTTCAGTTTCTGTTAAACTGATTGTTTGGTCACCCTGCTCCTCTGTTCCTGTCCAGTCCTCATTTTGTCCTGCAGACAGATCAGCCAGTACCACTGGTCCAGTGGGGTGCTGCATCCCTGGGCACAGGCCATCACTTCTCATTCAGTCCAGTGGAGGTAGGAGCTGCTCAGATCTGAGATGAGCTTCAAGTAACTCCATCCTCAGAACTGAAATGCTTTCAGTAGGGGTAGGAGCTGGAAAACACCTGAGCTGGTACCCAGCGGAGAAGACAGTGTGCTCCACAACAATTCAGGCTTGCCAGACATTTGCTGCTGTGCTTGATACCCCTCTGTTCCCATGAAGTGCAGTCAGCACTGATAGCTCATCCTGACAATGCTGTTAAAAGTTTTTATCCCTGATCCATTTATCAGTTTTGCTTGTTGGCTGTGGGAAAGAAAGAATTGTGCAATCACTTCTGACATTTGCTCACTGCTTTGAAGGCAGAGGTGTCATAATTGTGTTTCTCTAGCAAGGTGTAAAGGCACATTGCTGTCCAGCTAGAGGTAGCTAAGTTCTCCTGTCCTCACAAGTGTGCATGTATACTTGAAAAACAGTAGATTCTTTTTAAGTATGGGCTTTTTGCAACAATGGAACCCAAATTAATGTACAAATAACCTCAACAAAGACAACAAAATACTTTTTAACTCTGATCTTATGGGAAGTCTCATTTTTCTTACTACTGTCTTACTAAAACCTAGGAAAGAAGAGCTCTGGAGTTAACACTGCCTCACTGTTCCCAGATATGGTCAGAATGGAAAGACACATTACAGCAGGCCAGGTCTCTGCCTGTCATTCCGTTAAAGTGGCATATTTCTGCCACTTGTCAGGTAGGAAAAGCACAGTAAAAATTTTCAGACCTTCTTTGTGGCAATACTGCCTGTCAGCATCAGTATTTTATGTTATGGAAAGATAGACTCATAAAATGTTGTGGGTTTGAGCTGTACATGAGGCAGTCTGTACTTTTGTGATCTAGGTTTTTTCTTTCTTTTCTCATTTGTAAATAAAGGGTGATAAATCCTTTAGTCTGACATGGTGGTCAGATTAAACTGACCAGATGGCAGTGGATTCAAGTGTAGGGAAGATATTCTCCTAACAGGTATGAATTGAACATGGTAGTTTTCCTTTCACTGCTGCCAAAGTCATGATAGCTCCTTCTCTCAGTAGAAGTGCAAGCATATCCTCTTAGCTTGTATTTTTCAATGACTTTTTAAAATTAAAGCCCACAGAGCAGGCAGGTGGATTTAAAATGACTGAACTGCTGGGCTTAGAGGGTTGTGATCAGCAGCACAGAGGCCAGCTGGAGGTTGGGGACTCTTTGGGGCACCCTGATGCTGTTTCACCTGAGGCATCTGAAGGTTGTGGGCTGCAGTCTCAGCAAGTTTGCTGGTACCAAATGAAGAGTGATGCACCAAGTAGTTGTGCCACAAGACTTTGACAGGCTGCTGAGGTGGCAGAGTGGCCCCTCCTGAAGAGCAGCACAGGGAAGTGCAGAGCTCTGCACCTGAGGAGAAGGTGCAGCAGTGCAGAGCAGGGAGCAGCTGCCTGGCTGGGAGGCAGCTCTGCAGAGGGTCTGGGCCCCTGGCAGTCAGGCTGGGCACGGGGCAGCCCTGCCCTGCCCCAGCAGAGGCAGCAGCAGCCTGGGCTGCACTGCCCCAGCGTGGGCAGCAGGGCACCAGAGGTGACCCCTCCTTTTCACCCTGCAGTGCTGGGGCTGTGTGTGAAATGCTGTGTCCAGCTCTGAGCTCACCAGTGCAGCAGTGAGCTCCTCAGGACACAAGTGTCATTATTGCTCTACAAATACCAAGTGGTTCATACCAACTTAATATTAGCCACTTCATGTCTTTAGTGCTGTCTTCCAAAAGATTAAGAAAAATCTAAAAGCTAAGGCAAAAATTCGTAGTTGCCTATTTATTATAATGGTGACTGATGCAGTGGAAATCAAATTGTCTTTATGCTTGCATTCAAAAAATAACTCCCCTAGGCAAAAGGAAAAGTAAAATTGCCAATGCTGACTTAGTTTCTCAATCTGGCATATAGATCCGTACTTCAAGTAAACCTGGTGCTGACCAGCAGATTTTACTTTTATTTTGAAAGCAGATACATTTTAGTTATGTTCCCTCTAGATGTTCTCTTAATTAATTGGAAATATCCTAAGAGTTAATTAAAAATACAAACTTTATTTGATTCTATATCAAACCTTACATTATGATCTTTTTATGTACAAAGCCAGAATTATGTGGGATCAGAGATCTGAATTATTCATGATGGTTTCCAGCCACTTTTTTCTCTTCTCCTTTGTTCAGTGTAAAATCTCATAAGCTTTTCTTTCAGTCAAGGTGAAAGCAATATTAAGTCTCGGAAGTCAAACTTAGGAAAGACATGTAGCTCTGTGAAATCCCTGCCCTGTAATCCTGGCTTTCTATTCACCACCACTCTTCAATATCCCACTCTCTGTATAAGCTTCACAATATTTCAGCAGTTGATGAGATTTATTTGTTATACTCCAGTTATACTCCTGTTTTCCTTCTTCATAAAAAAGCTTTACCCATCACTTTGCTCCCCTGGGAGTGGCACATCTGTGATTGTTTCTGCTGGGGTCCCTAATGCAGCAGCTCCCTTCAAGGTGCTGGGCAGTTGGTCCAGGGTGGAGAGTGAGGGAGGAGGAGAGCTCTGCTTGCTGGGATTTAGGACAGCTGTGCCGTGTGTAGTGAATTGGAAACACATTGTTAAGATCCAGTTCAGTAGTTAGGAGCCCACATGGTTGATTGTGTGAATAGAAATGCTGGCAGGTCACTTCTGAAAGATGCTTTCTGAATTAAAGCTTGACTGTAGTACGTTGGACCTGCAGAGCTTTAATCTGCAGAGCTGTTCTGATGACAGGACAGCAGATGAGATGAAAGGTGAGTCTGCTCTATGCTAATGAGCCCTACATTTCCTCTTTGCAGTGTTGCTCCTGGTGCCTGTAGCACTTCCATGTGTGTTTTTCTTGCAGCCTCTGACTTCATCTGTGGTGATATTTTTCTCTTAAATAAACACATTTCTGAATAGAAATGTAAAAGCTTCTCTATTTGTTGTTAAGGTTAAAACAACAATTGTTGTTCTTAAATAAGTGTTTTGTCTCTAAACTGCCTTTAAGGTGAAATTAAAACGTAGAGAATTCAGTATGCAAACAGCATACACACCAGATGATCTGAAGGAAGCCCTCACATTTCCACAGAAAACAAATGTGAGTGTAGGAAAGCAGATGCTTTCTACCAACTGAGTGTACATACAGTTCTCAAGAGGACCTGAACAACAATTTATTTTCAGGCTGCTGGAAGTATGCAAATTCCTACAGAAGGAAATGTGAATTCAAAAGAAATGGCATCTATTAAGGACAATACTACCCGAAAAGGCATAGTTTAATCAAGAACTTGAGCAGGCTCAGCAGTGTATCTAAAGTCAGTGACTCAAATGTCATCTGTTTTTAGCTAAGGTGTAAGTGGTTATGCTGTCTTTAAAGTGTGGCATTTGCAGTGTTTTTCTGTGATTGTGGAGTACATTTGTATGGTTCTGTACAGATTCTCAGATGATTCTCCATCAAAAAGCATCATCTCTTTGCTTGAGCTGCTTGTAGGGGATGTCCTGCAATAACACCTGTGTGTATTGGCAGCATTATGTTCGCTGGCCTTGAGCCAGGCAGCCTGGCTGGAGTGGGTTCTGTCCTGTGCATGCAGTCCCCACAGTCAGACAGGAAATTCTGGCTCTGCGGGTGTTCCATTTGATGGCTGTGGGACTGGATGGATGTTTGTCAGAGTACATTCTGAGGGCAGGGGCACTCTTGCTGGTGAGCCAGCTGTGCAGGCAGGGGAGCTGTGTCCCCTGCCTGATGCAAAAGCGCTCCTGGAGCAGGGGGAGCGCACAGCAGGGCAGAGTTCAGGCTGGCCAGGCAGGGCTGCCTGCACTGCTCCCCATTACCCTCAGAGAATGCAGCTGCTGAGTGCATCCTGCTGCCCTTTTGTCTCTGAGCAATTCCATTTAGTGGCTGTTTGTACAGAGAGCTGCCCCACTGAGGTCAGCCAGGGCAGGAGATGGTGCTCAGTGGGACGTGCAACATAACATTGAGTAGCAGTTTGGACAGAACATGGTAAGGTCAGATGTATCCTTTAGATGCACTGGAAATGACAAGTTTTCAGGCCTTTTGAAACCTGGCAAAAGGCATTGAAGGTCACTGCTTATAACTTTGGGAATTTAACTTCAGACATTCATACGTGCAAAGGCTTGGCCGGGGTTCTTGTAGGGAACTCCTGCACGAGGGGGAGCCCCCCAGGCCTGCTGTGCTGCTCCAGGTGCAGGAGCACAGGGAGTGCCTGGGCTGTGTCCTCTCCTGCACCCCGAACAAGGAGCCAGGTCAGCAGGAGTTTGCTTTGGGCAAGTGCAGGGTGCCCTCACTGCAGAGCAGAAATGCCTGAACTGATAACTGAGATTGCCCTGGTCAGCAGGGAGGACGCTGTGACCCCAGAGGGAATTTGGAGGTGAGGGCACGTCTGCAGCAGAGTCTCCTCAGCCCTGGGAGTTACTCTTTGGTGTGCTCTGCCCGTGTGTTTGCAAGACACAGTGACTACATCTTGTCTGTAGTGCCACAGGTCTGGAATACTCATGCTGCCCGTGGATTGAACATGGAAGATTATCAAACTCTTCATTCTCTGTCCCTTTTCCACTCGTTAAGAGTCATCTTCTTACAACCAAATAATATGGCATGTTTTTCTCCACACAGGTTGTAATCCTTGGCAAACATTCTAGAGGCTATCACTACATGTTAGCTAACCTGGTAAGAGCTTTTCTTCATGGAAAGTATTGCTACATTTTAGAGGGTAAAATACTCTTTTCAGGTTGTGGAAACTTCAATCAGGAAGTGGAAATGCATGGGTGAGTACGTGGATTTTGAGAAATTACTTCAGTGAATACTGTAACTGGTGTGTCATCTCTACTCAGTTTCTTTTGTCAGAAAATGTCATGTCCTCTGCTAATTTTAAAGCAATAATTTAGTTATATATTTTCCAGTAATTTCTATCCTCATAAATTAGATACTTGTGACTGTAATTTCCTATATAATGTCTTTTGAATTTAAACACTCCAGGAAAAATAATTGTAGCATATGTCTATATAAGTGGTAAAAAGCTGCAAATTAGAACAATTCTATCAGGTAGACCACCAAGGCTGCTCAGCTTTTCTTTTGTATTTCAGAGTGTAGGGTTGTGCCTGTGTATGTGCTTGACCTGCCAGGAAGAGGCCATTTATTTCTATCAGAGCTTCTTCTGGAGAGTAGGATTGACTTTCAGGGATGTTTGTGATGCTGTTGAAACACCATCTACTTAAGTTCCATATAAAAAGTCTTGTATTGTAATTAAACCTTCAGGAAGACTCATTTTTAGGTTCTTTTCTACTGCAAGTAGAAAAATGTGAGTTTTTCCAAAATTCTCACTTTCTCCTTGGCAATCCTAATTACTCAAAGATTCTCTGTACCCATGTTTTGATGTGATTAAAGCAGAAAAGACAAATTTTGAAATATCCTTATTTAGTATAAGTACTGCATGACTTTAAGATGCATCATTTTGCATTTTAAGAAGCAGTCATGATCTCACTGATTAGCTCGTGCATAGAAATACAGAGGTTCTTATTCTGGGTTACCTTTTAGTATGTGGACCCATTGACATTCAGATAAACATGACTGCAATCAAGTCATGCTAATCAAGAGGACTCCAATTTACTGCCTCAGGTATAAATAACAACAGAGTGGGAGAGAATCCTCCCGTTCTGCTTGCACGTGACCAGCTGAGTGAGGCTGTCATGGAGAGCTGCCTGCAAGGGATTGGTTTTCTCCCCCAGCCCTGAACCTTTGTGTTCACTTTGCTCTACAAATGGGATTTGAGGGCCTTGACCAGTTTTCATCATGATCAGGACAAAGAGGAAATGGTACTTCAAGTTTCCCTGCTGTTTTCTTTCTGACCAGCAAATATTACCTACCACATTGCCACAACCCAAAAGGGAAGTTTTCTATTGCAAAGAACAAGAAGGTGTTTTAAATTCCATTCTATGCCACTATCAAAATCCTAATTGTGATAGAAGTTGTCTCCTTGGTAGAATATTTTCAGCTAACAGGAGGGACATTACATGGTGTCTTTTGTAAACCTGAGCCACAGGAAAGTGGCTTTGGATGACAATGACTCTTTATTTTCTACATGTGTCCTCCCAGGGCTTCACAGACATTGTTCTGGAGAGAGTGATGCATGGAGGTGCCAACATTACTGGATTCCAAATTGTTAATAATGAAAACCCAATGGTTCAACAGTTTCTGCAGCGCTGGATGAGGCTTGATGAAAGGGAATTCCCTGAAGCCAAAAACTCACCATTAAAGGTATTACTTTTCACCTGCAGGGATGGACATGATATGCCTTTAACAATTCTTTGGGAGTTTTTAACCTCAGATATGTGCATAGGTGTGATACAGGTCCCTGATGAGGGATGTCACAACATGCAGTGCCCTTCCAGGAGGAGGCAGAGGCTGTCACACACAGGTGCCCACTGTGGTGGGAGTTCCTCAGAAGCAAAGCCTTGGTCTTAGCAATCCTGTCACTGTGCAGTGGATATAAAACCTTCCAACCTCTTGAATTAGTCTTGGGCTGGATGTGGGGGCTAGTTAGGTGAGGTTTTAGATGCAAAATGTGGATTACTCGTCCCTTTTAATGGTAATAGAGAATTTCACATGCAAAATGAAGTAGCTCTGGATTCACTGAGGAGCCACTGCTGCCTCCTAATTACTGCTGGAGGTTACCCTCATCATCTAACCCTCTGTTTTGCACCACTGTCCTTTACTTAAACAGTCTGGCTATTGTAACTGAAACCAATAACATTTTTCACCATCTTTTTGGATGAACGTCCTGGGTTTACCAAAACTGTCCCAGATTGGATGAAGTAAATGCACCTGTTATTAGGAAACTTGCAGCCTGTTACTGTCTCACCCAGATTTTTTTCTGCCTCAGCACCTCTGTCATAGAGGGGGATGCTGTTCACTGTCCAGTGAAGGAGTGCATCAGGGAAACTCTGTGCAGGCACAGAAGTCATAAAGTCTTCTAGGACCACTGCATGTTAGTAATACTCCTGTTCCTTCTTTCTCTTCTTCTTTGGGTGAGATCTGTTCTTCTTCACTGCTGTCCACAGGTGAATGAAACCTGGGTGTGGTACTGTACAGACTGGGCTCTCAGGGTAACCAAACCTAAAACCCACTTCCCTGCTGGACAGCTCATGTCTTTCATGTTTGATTGGGGAAGGACACATGCAAACTGATGGAACAGATTTGGAATTCAAAATTGCTTTGGTACACTGGAGTGATGTCTCAGTATGAGTAGGACAAAACTCAGGAAAGCATTAAAATACCTGAGAGGAGGGAACAATCCAGTCCAGTTCTGTGCCTGGGGGCACCAGGACAGGCAGGAGCACGGGGGTGGCTGTGGACAGATGGGAGCCACTTGCCAGGCTCTGCTCCTCCTGGCAGTGCCATTCAGGAGTGACTGGTGCCACTGGAGAGATACTTCCCCATCCCTGGGATCCTGTCATTTCTGTGAGGGAGGAAAATTTTCTGAGTCCCAGGCCATCCCACAGCCTTGCTGGCATTTCAGAGGACACAGAGAAAGGCAAACAGGCCCACAAAATCCAGATGAGTGTATTGTTGCCTGTGGATTAGGACTTAGTCCTGCTTTCTAAAGCTTTCTAGCAGTGATGCAGAAGTGATGATAAGTATCATACTAATCTTAAAAGCTCTGAAATATACAAAGTTAACCTGAGATGATTTTATTCCACTTGAAAGCAATTTACCTTGAGGAAAAAATTATTCTCCTTCCTTAAAAAAGAATCTTAAGTATATGGTGGAAACACAAAGATCACATTACCTTTCCACAAATGTACAGCTCATTATAGAAATGTGCAGCTCATTATAGAAATGTGCACAGGATTTGTCAATCAGACAAAAAGCATACTTAAAAATTGATGTACAATATTTTTGATTAGGAAATAAAATTGCCTAGAGATTAAAGTCCTGATGTTTAATTTATTCAGTATTTTATCAGCCTTTCCCTTCTTTCTCTCTTTTTTCTCTTTGCATGCTCATGCATTTATAAGCAGAATTCAAATAAAGTAGAAAATTAGATCGCTCTCTTGGCACGACTGGGAAGGGGCTGCATTGAGGTTACTGACAATTGACGCAGTCTGCTGAAAAATTATCAGTGTCTCAGTGTGATGTAGTGCTGAATTGGACAGCTCTTACAAGACTTTTCTTAATACAGGAACAAATACCTTAAAGCTGCTGTCCAGTTGTGTACTGTGGTGTGGGTTGTGACGTCTGACCTTTGTTAACTCCCTGAGAGGAGAGAGTGATGATTGCAAAGCAGCACAGGGAGAGGTGGAGGGGGGCAGGACCAGCAGGGCCTGAGCTGTGCAGGCAGAGCAGGAACCACCACCCACTCGCAGGGAGTTGATCAGCTGCTGCCATTTACAGCTCAGGGAAATGTCTGCTCTGCAGCCTCCTTCACAGCCCTGCCTTGGCACTCTTTTGTCAGACACAACTCTCTTGTCTGCACGTGCAGACACACCTTGTTCTGTGCAGAGCTCCTGTGGCCTGATACCAAACTGAAGAACCTGCACTAGGATAATACTCAGTTTTTAGAAATGCAGAACCTCCAGTTGTGCTATCCTGCCCTACAGGATAGAATTAATTTCTGAATGTAATAAATCTTAACCACAAAGAGAGCAGCTGAAGCTTGGATTTCTGCCTTTCCAACTTGCACATGGGCAGCAGGTCTTGTGGCCTGAAGCCCAGCATGAGGTTCCTCAGGAGGCAGGACCTCCATGGGACCACAGAGCCAAAAGGAGGGCAGGTGCACCTTCCATCCTTCATTGCTTCCTTCCTTGTCTTACAAATGATGTGCAGGTATTGAGGATCACTGACAAGGGCCTTGAAACGTGCTCTTACAGACAGAGCATGTTCCACTGCTCTCCTCTCCAGACCCTGCAATTGCAGGAGTGCTGGAATGCCAGGGGAGCCCAGCGATGTCAGACACAGAGCTCAGGCCACTCTGGGAGGGAAGAACTTTCAGACAACAGATACATGTGGAAAAAATACAACAAAACCCCCTCTTTGATGATATTTGCTAGGTGATACTGAATGTATAGCATTGGGGGTGTCACCAGATAACGTGACGAGCAGTGAATGAAGTTGACAGCAACAGGAACACGTCAGTTAAGTTTTCTGGGGGTTTTGTTCAAGAGCTGCTGCTACACACAGCTTACCACCCTCTGCAGATTTGTCAAGGAGGAAGGGAAGGCAGATGGGGAATTACCAAGGTGATGTAATGCCTAAAGTGTGTTTTGTGATTACTTGCTTCTATAGCTGTTTTCTAAGGAAAGTAATCTTAGCTATTCCTTGCCACAGATGCTACCTAATCAGGACTGTGATCCAAACAAATGATTTATGTTAACTTCAAGTCAAAGCTCTCTTGGCAATCTTATTAAAAACAAAAAAAAAGTACCTAAAGCAAAACCACAAATGTGAGCTTTCCTTTGGTGTCAGTATGGTCCAGCATGGAATTGCAGAATTTTGTAGTAAGCTCATCTAGATGAGCAAGTTTCCAGTTAAATTGAAATTTTATGCAACTGTGAACTGCTGTTGTTACTTTGCTGCTATACAGAGTGAAAATATTTTTAATTTGTTAATGGCAATAGATGGAATTGTTACAAAGCACCGGCTGAAAGACAGAGAGCAAGCAAAGGGTCTGCAAGCCCGATTGATCAGTTCTAGCACAGGGGAGGACTCGGTGTGATGCCCCCGGGGCAGTGTGGAATTGCAGTTAGGGGCCACTTGTGCTTGTCTGCCTTGCAGTTCACGTCTGCCCTGACCCACGACGCCGTGCTGGTCATCGCCGAGGCTTTCCGCTACCTGCGCCGGCAGCGCGTGGACGTCTCCAGGAGGGGCAGTGCCGGGGACTGCCTGGCCAACCCTGCCGTGCCCTGGAGCCAAGGAATTGACATAGAAAGAGCACTGAAAATGGTAAGGGCAAAGAGAGCAGCCAAGGAGCGGCAGCAGCGGGTCTGTAGTGCTTGTGTCCTGCTCCCTGTGCACAGAGTTTGTCCTCACACAGACAGCTGCGGCTCCTCGGGGGAAGCAAAGTAAAGACAAAGATGAACTTCAGAGGATGATAAAATGTATTCAATAGAGGGCAAGGTGTAACATACTAACTCTCAAAACTGGCCAGAATCCCTCTGGCACTGCAGCAGCTGCCTGCTTGTCCCCACAGAGTACCTGCAGTCCCCCAGCTCCCCTGGAACAGCCCAGCTTCCCAGGAGAGTGAGCATGAGCCACTTGGCAATCAGACCTGTACTGGGGCTTCTAAACTCAGGCTGAGCCTGCAAATCTGACTGCCAGAACTACACTGGGTCTTTGGCACACGTCTTGTAATTCTTGCAGGGATAGATGTGTTTGTGAACTTTGGTGCATGTGTGCAGTTTTGATAATTTGCCAGTAAAAAGTCAACTCAGATGGGTTTAGAGCAGTGGAGGAATTGTTGTTGGTCACAGCAGTACTGACTGACCTCAGCACCAGCCTGAACCTAGGAACACTTCAGCCTCCAACCAGTTCTGATTCCTGGCAGAGCTTTGCACTCAGCAGGTAATGATAATGGTTTACTGTCTGTACACCCATCCATCCTGACTGAGACCAAAACTCCGTAAGCAGCAGAGACAATTGTCTGTGCTCATTCAGAGGAGACATTCATTCCTTTCTCCTGCACTGGGACTGATCTTAAAATAAAGCACTTCCCAGAATGAGCAGTGATTTGGTATTCTAGTCTGTAGTGCAGATCACCCTCTGCCATGTTGTGAGGGGTTTGGCTGCACTGATTGTTGCTTGTGCCTCACTGATGCTGCATTCTGTACCAGTGAGCACAATCAGTCTTTCTTACATTTAACATACATGCAGGGCTAATTTCACTTAAATGCAGCTCACTCTGGCAATGAGTCACCAGCTGAGTGCTATCAAATATGTACAGCTGGAACTCAGAGAATGGGGCTGTTCTGAGCAGTACAACTGGCCGTGTCAGAAGCAGTACAAGTCTCTTACACAGATAAGAAATAAAGTGAATCTTTTATTAAATATTTTTCTGTTTATTGCCTCGAGGTGCAAGTTCAAGGAATGACAGGAAACATCCAGTTTGACACTTATGGGCGGAGAACAAATTACACAATTGATGTGTATGAAATGAAAGCTGCTGGATCACGGAAGGTGAGTTTCAAAACATGGATCCAGATTTCACATCCTCACAAATATTTATTCCAACAAACCAATGAAATTCAAAAATACCAGAGATGCAGTGTAACAACAGGGTCCTGAGGAGTGCCCCCTTCGTGCTGTCTTCCCTGTCCCAGGAACCTTGTTACATTCAGTTCCTGGGCTAAACCCCTCACCCTGCTTTACATCTTCCCTGGTTTCCACGTCAACTTCAAACACAACTTTTTCCTTTAAAACGTGTCTGGAGCTTCAGAGCTTTCACTGCCAAGCATAATACCTGCTGTCATGGTCCAGTGCTTAGTTCTATCTTCTAAATTCCTCTCCATCTTTCCCTCCCTCTCCATATTGGGCTTTGGAGCCATAGTGAAGCTGGAATCAGTGAAACCTTCTGAAATTAACAGAAGATAAGTTTGGTTTTAGTGAGAATTTCATATTAATTATCTTGATTTCTAATTGAAGTATAGATCCTAAGTGGGATAGATTGATGCAATAAAAGAAGTTTAAGAAGTTTAAGGCAGATGTTCAAAATTAATGAGGTAGACAGGGTCACAGAAGTACTGAGAGAAAATGTGTGAAGGTGAGTCTCTTAAATCCCCTGATTTCACCTGGAGATAGGTGAAACCTATCTCAGTGTGTAGGTGCTGGCCTCTCTGTTGGTGCTGGGCTGTGTGTGTTGGGGCTGAGCTGGGTGAGTGGGTGCTGAACTGTGAGTGTTGGTGCTGAGCTGAGTGTGTTGGTGCTGAACTGTGAGTGTTGGTGCTGAGCTGAGTGTGTTGGTGCTGAACTGTGAGTGTTGGTGCTGAGCTGAGTGTGTTGGTGCTGAACTGTGAGTGTTGGTGCTGGTCGCACACACAGCCCAGCACCAACACACATAGCTCACATACCACCACAGCTATCACCACCAACCTTTACTAACCTGGGTTAGTAACCTAACCTGCCTGATCACCACTGAGACTCCTAAAACATTTCTGCACATTTGATAAGCAAATACCTCTAAACATGGCCCAGGCACTCAGGGAGGTGTACAGTGCAGAGAACAGTGTTCCTTCAGTGTTGTGCAGAAACACAGAAGCTATTGTGGTAGCCCAGTGGTGCAGCCCAAGGTCAGCACCAGCCAGCTGATGAAGTCACCTCGTGCTCTCAGAGGGTTTGGTGTTCCACACTGGAGATAATGTGCCTGCATTGCTATCAACCTGTCTGTGCATCTGCTAAAGCCAGCTCAGGTCTGCAAGGGCTGTATTGGATAAAAATCACAAAATCGGAGAATTATATTCAGAATGCTCTGCAGTTTATTTTCTTGTCTGTAGTATGATCTTATGCTGTGGCTTTATGGGAATTTATTGCACAGGCACCATGCTGATGTGGATTGAGATTGGGATAATTTAAGATGTATTTTCACTTATGTTTGGCTTGTGCTGATTTGCTCTTGGGCTTGAGAACATTGTTGCTTTAAGGAAATGGATGTAAATCTAATGTAGTCCTTTAATGACAAAACCAGTAAATGAGAAATGTTACAAAGCCATACCTTCTGATGTTGCTCTTACAAGTTCAGGTAGCAGAGTCTTTGTAAAGGTATGTAATGAGGTATCTCCATTTTTATAGGCTGGTTACTGGAATGAATATGAAAGATACGTGCCAGCATTAGATCAGCTGCCCTCTAATGACACTTCATCTGTGGAGAACAGAACTATAGTAGTCACTACCATCTTGGTAAGTTTTATGTTCTCAGTGTGTTCGTGTTTGGGAAAGAAGGCACAGGACTCCTGGGGTGTGTTAGACACCTTGTCAGGAGGCAGATGTTGCACACTGAGTGAAATCAAGTGACTGCAGAGTTCAGAATCTTCAGGGATGTTCTGGGGGCTTGACCCTGCTAACTTCTGTAAGTATCAGTAGGTGTGGTCCAGGAGGAGCTCACTGAGCTCAGCACTAGGCTTTGCTGCTTCCCAGACACTTGAACTCAGGTCAGTGCCTCATGTAAGTGGAGTGATTGTGCATGTGTGTAAACGAGCAGAGAGATGGGCCTCTCTGCTGTGGGATCAAAGCTAGCAGCCCTCAGAGATGGGCCTCTCTGCTGTGGGATCAAAGCTAGCAGCCCTCAGAGATGGGCCTCTCTGCTGTGGGATCAAAGCTAGCAGCCCTCAGAGATGGGCCTCTCTGCTGTGGGATCAAAGCTAGCAGCCCTCAGAGATGGGCCTTTGTGCTGTGGGACCAAACCTGGCAGCCCTCAGAGATGGGCCTCTCTGCGCTGGGATCAAACCTGGCAGCCCTCAGAGATGGGCCTCTCTGCGCTGGGATCAAACCTGGCAGCCCTCAGAGATGGGCCTCTCTGCGCTGGGATCAAACCTGGCAGCCCTCAGAGATGGGCCTCTCTGCGCTGGGATCAAACCTGGCAGCCCTCAGAGATGGGCCTCTCTGCGCTGGGATCAAACCTGGCAGCCCTCAGAGATGGGCCTCTCTGCGCTGGGATCAAACCTGGCAGCCCTCAGAGATGGGCCTCTCTGCTGTGGGGTCAAACCTGGCAGCCCTCACTCAGGCACAGCTCCTGTGAACTCACCCCTGTGGGCTGAGTAAGGGGGACACAGGGAAGCCTGCAGAGCCCTGGAGCTGCTCTAGCACTGGGTGAAAACAGCCTTTACCTGTGCAATTCCACAGGAGCAGAGCTCCTCCTGTGTGTCACGAGCAGCAGCACCTGTGTCAGTCAGGCCTCTGCAGAGCTGCTCTGTGCAGCATTCCTTGGGACTTGGGTGCTTTTTACAGTTCTGCTAAGCATGAGTCAGTTTTACGCTGTTCCCTGAAGCATTGTATGTTATACTCCTTTGGATTTAGTGAGATATAATCAGCATTTCAACTAGAATTTTCCAAGAAGGCTAAGGGAGTTCAGTGGCAAAAATGCTGCTGAGGATTTCAGCCTAGCTTCCCTTAGGCTACTTTGAAAATCTCTCCATCAGAGCCCCATTCTTGGCCACTGGGGCCTTAGGAAATTGTGGTGATGGTACAGGTGTTCGATAGGTCAGTCTTTAAACACTAAAACTTGAATTACTGCTACATGATGCTACTTGGCTGTCTAATCAGGCCTAATTGTGCAAACAGAAGTGTAACTCTGTTAAAAAGCCTTGTTGTCTTCAATGGCTCCTTACTAGGAATACAATCAGTAGTATGTGTGGCTGTAGGATCAGGATTTTTATACTGCAGAAATCTGTCTAATTTCTGTACCAAAGCAGGAAATATTGTAAATGCTTGCCAGTAATATAAAGGATAATAACAGCTCTCGTTTTGTGTGGTTTACAGCTGTATTTTACATTCATAGACTTTGATCTTTACTTTTGTTTCAAAGGAATCACCATATGTAATGTATAAGAAAAACCATGAACAACTAGAAGGGAATGAGAGATATGAAGGATACTGTGTAGACTTAGCTTCTGAAATAGCAAAACATGTTGGAATAAAATACAAACTGTCAATTGTTGGAGATGGGAAATACGGAGCTAGAGACCCTGAGACTAAGATATGGAATGGCATGGTGGGTGAACTGGTCTATGGGGTAAGTTTCTCTTAGCCTTCATTTTAATGTTCTTTATAAAAAAATATGCTCAAAGTTAATAGACTGCAAAATAAAGATCATCTGTTTGAATACTACCTTTAAAATTCTAGATATTTCTTTGTATTGCCATTTTTGTAGTCTATTTACTAATTGTTTCATTGCAGGAAAGTGTCACTTTTTTACTGCTGTTCTCCAAATCAGAGTCCACAAAATGTTGAGAAGTAGCATTGGGCAAACTTCAAATTCTTGTTTACAGCAGAATTTCCAGTTTGCTCTTCATTTGCCAGATCTCCTTTTTCTGTATCAGTCTCTTGAGTGCTGGGGCTTGTCCCTCTCAGTAGAGGTCTGCTCTGGGGTGCTGAGCCTTGCTGGGCCACTGGTCTTGGTTTGTGTTTGATCAGACCCATTTCACCCCAGAGCTGCTTTTCAGGGTAAGAGGCAATGCAGGTGTGAAATCAGCCACGTGTTTTTTCTCTTTAAACCCTGGGTTTGGCTTCAAAAATCAACTGTCAAAAAAAAAAAAAAAAGGCTAATTGACTGCATTCCTCTTTATATTTCTATATTGGGTGTGCATCACTTTGTTTAGTAAGAACAAAAAGAGTCCGGAACTGCCATTTTAGAAACTTCTTTGAAAATGAGAATTTTGGAATACAGATAAACCAGATGGAAGGGGGAGAAAATTGGCTTTGCAGAAAAGACTTCTCAAGCTGATATTTCATCTTTTTTTTCCCTCAAATGCTAATGAGATGATTTGTGATTCCACCCAAATCTTTTTTGCAGTTTATTTTTAACAAGCTTTCCTTTATTTAAAATATCTGAGCAGAAGCCCATATTTCAATTGCCTCCTTTTGTTCTGAGTGTAATTTCTAAAAGTCACCTCAAAATTTCCTTGGGATAATGCATCATCATTCTTGCAAAATGTTTGATGAGATAATTCTTTTCAAATGAATCAGTCTTTTTTAAGTAATTGCTGGATTTTCACAAGGTTTGCTCTGGAGCAGTCAGTCCTGATGCCTTATTGTGTAATTGGTAGCCTGTTCAACTTGAAAATGCTTTATAGAAATAACAATGTTTTGTTGTATTGTATTATGGCAGGGAGGGAAATCTATTGATTACAGAAAGTAAACAGGGTTCTGGACCCTTGGATTATTTCTTTGCTTCCCTGTTGCTTTGAGGTTTGACATTATGCAAATCTTCTGAACTCCCCATGCCTCAGTTGTGCAATTTGGGAAACTGATGCTCGCTCTCTTAGAGAACACAGGTCCACTGAGAACCTCTGAAGCAAAGGTTTGGTTTAGTTCCAAGCAAATTACATTGCACTGGAAACCTGAGAACACACTGCTCTGTGTGTGGTTCAGGAAATACCCACAGTGCCAGCTGAACTGGGCCCTTTTGATGTACCTGCGAGTGACAAGCAATGAAACTTGTTCATTCACTTCAAAAATAACCACACCACGTGGAAAGCATGGCAGAGGAGAACCTGGAATTGCTGGCAGCAGTTGGAGCTCAGGGGCTGTGTGCCCTGGGGAGGAAAGGTGTGATGTGGGCTGCAGCTTCTGTGTCTTGAGCCCAGGGAGATGAGGCTGTGCAGCTGCTGTGCCATCCAAGGTCCACCTGCACAGAGGGCTGGAGCTCCTGTCCTGTGGGGAAAGGCTCAGAGAGTTGGGACTCTCCAGCCCCTTGAGGTGGAGGTTCCAAAGAGACCTTAGAGCACCTTCCAGTGCCTAAAGGGGCTACCAGGTAGATGGAGAGGGATGTTTAGAGGGTCATGTACAGATACGACAAGGGGGAATGGCTTTAGACTGAAAGAAGGTAGATTCAGATTAGCTGTTAGG
This sequence comes from Nicator chloris, assembly GCA_013400495.1. Lineage (NCBI taxonomy): Eukaryota > Metazoa > Chordata > Aves > Passeriformes > Pycnonotidae > Nicator > Nicator chloris. The sequence goes on from WAAE01002018.1 coordinate 365,798, forward strand.
AAGAAATTCTTCATTGTGAGGGTGCTGAGGACCTGGCCCAGGTTGCCCAGAGAGGCAGTGGGTGCCCCATCCCTGGAAACACTGAAAGTCAGGCTGGACAGGGCTCTAAACACCCTGATGTAGTGGAAGATTACTGCAGGGAGGTTGAGCTGGATGATCTTGAAAGGTCCTTTCCAAGCCAAACCAATGTGTGCTGAGCAGGTTGGCTGCAGCTGCCTTTTCCACAGCCTCTTGGGACCAGCCTGACCCAGAGAGCTCTGCCTGCTCAGCAGCAACACTGGAGACCTTTCCACAGCAGCACAAGCAGCCCTGCAGGCAGCACAGATCATTCCTTAAAACAGCCCCCAAACCACCCCACCATTCTCATTCTCCCCTGCAAAAAGGTCAGTTCCTTTGTGTTCTGAGCACAGTTCTCATCTGTGTTTTCTCGTTAATGAGAAATGGAGGGATGTTTCCCTGCCTGAGCCCCAACAGTTCCTGTGCTCACGCTGTGAGCTCTCTTGCTGAAGCCTCTGCACTGCAATGCTCAGTTATTCAAAGGTCAGACGTGTCCAGTGAGCTTTGAGTGCAGGCCCAGGTTAATACTTCAGCCCAGCTGCTGAGCCAGCTCCCCAAACTGCCCAGCTGCCCCGAGCCTGCAGGCTGCCTGCAAATCCACCTGGCTTTCTGTGACAGGGAGAGCAGCCCCTGAGCTCTGAGTGCAAAGCTCAGCAGCCCTCCAGACCTTTTCCCAACTCTGTTTGCAAACACTTTGAAATACCTTGGCCCCTTTCTCCATCCCTTGAGAGGGGGCTGTGCACCAATCTCACAAGGATATGCACTAAGCCCTTTGAAGCTGAGAAGTACTCTGGAAGTGCTAATTATTTGGAGCAAGTGCTCATTTACGTGCTGACTTTCCTTTATCTCTCACGGGCTTAAAACTCTATTAGGGAGCTAAAACTATGTTACTGTAATGCCCCTGTGAATCTTGTCAGCAAAATGACTCAAATTTGGCTCCTCTGGATTCCATTTTGGGAAGACAAGAGGCAGATTAGATTTTAAGTGCCTTTGTTAGCATCTATGGAAGACAGACTTGGTGGGATAAAAGGGGCCTGATTGGTTTTGGTACCAGTTATCCAGCAGCGGAGCTGAGCTGTGGCAGAAACACAATCCTTTAGATTGCATTTGTCTCAAGTGATAACCAGTGACTAGTCATTTGTCAAGTACAGCATATTCCTGACCCAGCAGCCTCCTTGCCACCACCTGGCACTGCTGGGGCATCTCAGCTTTTTGAATACTCAGCCCTTTTTTGCATAAGCCCCGTGCATCCAGGCAGCTCTTTTCTCAAATTGCTCTTAGGACAGCCACAGGAAATGAATGCCTTGTCATTTTAATGGTAAAACCCTAATTAACTGTATTTAGCGTTTGGGTTGTGCCAGTTCATTGTTACTGTTGCTTCCTATGGGCTGCAGCAGTCAGGGAGAAAAGGCAGCCCCCAGAGCCTGCCCTGGAGGGTGCAGGGTGCCCTCTGTACTGTGCCCTCTGTACTGTGCCCTCTGTACTGTGCCCCCTGATGTGTGCCCTCTGTGTGCCCTCTGATGTGTGCCCCCTGATGTGTGCCCTCTGTGTGCCCTCTGATGTGTGCCCTCTGATGTGTGCCCTCTGTGTGCCCCCTGATGTGTCACCGAGCTGCAGGCCTGCAGGTGCCCCTGCCCTGACCCAGAGTGCCCTCTCTGGAGCCTGGCATTAACTCAGGAGTTCCACACTGCTATTTTCACACTGAAGGGCTTCCCATTAGAGACTCTCCCTCCCTGTCTCATGTCACATCAGGTCTGCTTGGAGGGCATGAGACCCTGCTGTGCTGTAGGGTCCCTGAAGTCAAGGACACTCTCAGCTGTCCCCCTTGGGCCTTGTCCTTTGCCAGGGGCTGGACCAAAGCACCTGGTTGCACAGGGACAGCAGCCCTGGAGACAGGGAATTCTGCCTGAGCAGATATTCTCAAACTGCTTTCCTTCAGGCAGGAGAACCCAGCAGTCTTGTTGGACAGGAAATAACACAGCTTTGTGGTTTGTTAGCAATTTTTAAATGTTGGTGATAGTAGTAGTAATGATAACTGTAATACTAAATAATAATAATAATAATAATAATGAAATTTGGCATAAAAGGAAACTTATTTGATTTTTCATAAATCAAAAGGTGTCAGTTCAGGCTGAAAAAAAAACCCTTAATTTTGCTCTCTCACTCTGATGGCGTCAAAATAAATCTCCTCATCCTACCAGATACCCATTCAAGCACAGTTATGTTTTTAAACTAAGAGAAATTTCCAAAGCATAGTGGAAACTTTCAACAGAATAAAAATAGAAAATAGGTAAAGCTTTTTTCCTGGGCATTTCAGAAGGGAAGTAGCTCAGATTGAAGAGACTGAATCACTCTAAATGTGAGCACAGAGCAGTCCAGCAAGGCCAGTGGTGTCCTGCAGTGAGGCAGGGGCTGTGTGCAGCAGCAGCAGCTCCCTGGGCCATGCTCAGGGCTGGTACCCACCAGCTGCTGAGCACTGCACAGTCGTCTTTTCTCCTCTCTGGGGTCAGCCTCTTTCTGTGGCCTTTTATTTCTTCTTCCCCTTTTAAAGCAGGCTGCTGTTCTTCCTTCCCTGTTGAGCCAGGGAAGCCATCCCTCCCTGGGCCTGATGCTTTTCACAGCACTGAGGCTAATTTACAGTAGTTTTAACACAGATCTTAATTGTAACTGCAAATGCTTGGGGAATGAAAGGAGCAGCCAGACCTTACAGCCTTTAAAACTCTGCTCAGGTTAAAACAAGCCTTTAGAAAACCCTGTCAATATGTCAGCTAGCACAGAGGAGTGGAGCAGGGCTGCAGGACTGGCAGTGCCCAGAAGCAGCAGCTCTGCAGGCTGTCCCAGTGGGGCTGCACACACATCCCCCTGCCTGGGCAGCCTGGTGTGGGGCTGGCCCCCTGGCTGCACCAGCAGCATGTAGGAAACTACAGATGGCACGTACAGCCTTGGAATCATAGCAGAGAGGCAGACTGAGCCCATTCCTCCTGTCCTTCAAGCCCCCCACGTGCTGTAGTCTGTGGCACAGCCTGACTGCCATGGGTGGGTGAGGCTTGTCCTTTGCTCCTGGCTCCTGCCTCCTGCAGGGGGAAGGCCAGGGACAGGTCCCCAGAGGCAGCTGCGTGGGGCTGCTGCCCTGCAGCTCAGCCCCTTGTCCTGTCCACAGGGCCAGGTGGGGGTGCCTGGGCAGGCTGAGCTGTGCTGGGGACAGCACCACAGCCCTGGCACAGAGCCACGCTGCCCTGCTCCTGTGCTTGGGCTCACCTGACTCCAGGCACAGGCAGAGGAGGCACAGATGTCCACAGCCCCAAAAGCAGATGTGCCCTTTGTGTCTCCATCTGTGAATGGCAGGAGTCTGTCAGAATGAGCTGTGGGCATCCACAGAAGACACAAATGGACTTAACCTCGACAAACTGTGGCAGACAGGGCCAGCTGCCTTTTAGCACCTTAATACCTTTTTACACTGCTCAGCTAGGGCACATTAAGACTTCAATGCAGCACGTTCTAGTCAGATAGGACCTGTTGGCTTTAAGTAAGTGTGAGCTAATGTGTTAAAACCACATTGCCCCAGTGACCTGGCCTCTCAACACACCCTAAATATCCTTGAGGATATTGGACTGCCTTTACAAAGGTAGCTCTTACCAGCCAATATCACAGGTGACGTGTTGCTCTGTCTGAAGCTCTTTTCTGGTACCTGGAAACCTCAGACTGCACTGAGAAGTGTTAAAATGTGCTCAGAGACAGTCAGCTTTGCAGTGCAGTCTCTTGTGGTGCCCCTGTGTACCTGCATTCAGCACTTCTGGGGTGCCCAGAGGCTTGGCTGCCAGTGGAAGTCGATCAGTGTCCCTCTGCTTCAGTCTGCACAGAGCTGGGCTGCAGCCTGGCTTCCCATCACACAAAGTCACTGCAGTCCAGACTTTTCACTGCTTGGAAGGTGACCCTCAAGGAAAGGAGGTGTTCAGTTCTGCGAGCAGGAGTGACCCAAAGCATGTGCAGGCAGGAGCACAGCCCAGATCTCTCAGTGTCTCTAGTGCACAGCCTTGAATTCGGGAGTCATCAGCAGGTGGAAGCAAAGGAATCCTGTCCCTCCTTTTGGATTACAGAGGTGGAACAGCTTATCATTTTTCTTTCTCCATGTAGAAGGCTATTTCCATTTGCTATTTTTTTCTCCCTCCCCATAAGAGTCTGGAGGTTTGCAGCTCCCTGGGGTCATCTTTGAGCAGAGTGGGCAGCGCCTGTGTGCTGCCTGTGCTCTGTAAATCCATCCCTCCCACACTGGCAGGCAGAGGCAGAACAAGCCTCAGAGGAATCCGTGACATTTCTCACCCAGCTCAAGTGCAGTGAAGATGATGTTTGAAACGCCATTAGTCATGAGTGATTAGCAAAGCTCAGTTGTTGAGTTCTTAAACCACTCTGCAGTTCTGTGTGAAGGGGGCATGTTTGTGGTTGTGTTCTTTTTAATGGAGCTCAGTTTGTGTGGGTTCTGCTTATCTGCAGTCATAACAGGGAGGGAAGTTCTCAGCAGTGCTGCAGTTATTAATGATCCTTTAGGGTGCTTAGGGCTCTCCATAAGCTCTCCATTTCACATACTGTATCTCTAAATAAATAAGCAAAGAGAGAACTGGCTCTTAACCTGCCTAGTGCAGCTGATATTGGGGGAAGTGGTGAGCAAGCAGGCTTGGCTGTGGGATTGTGGCTGCTCCACTCTCAGTGCCCTGGTTTCCCAAGGCCCTGTGTGTGAGCCCAAGCTTGTGCCCTCTGCAGAAACCATTTGCTGCCATGGTCACTAAGGGATGAGGGTGAGTTTTGGTGTTTCCAGTACGGTGAATGCCTTTGGAAGGGATGGTAGGAAAGCAGGAAGACTGAAATGTATCAGAAAATTAGTATTTGTATCCCATTTAATATTAAAATGCAGTTTGAAATTATTTGCAAAGACATCTGTACTGTGTGATGTGAACATGGTGACAGTCAGGGTTTTAACAAGTGATTTGTCTGTGCTTCAGCATCAGCTCCATCCCCCCACGGGAACACCCTGCATGAACTCGGCTGGGCATGAAGGAGACACAGACCTTACTGCATGCTGCATCAGCACTTAGGAGGAGTTCCATCATGTCTACTTTAGCAATTAAAATATTACTTTGGGAGAATTAAATTCTCCAAGTCCATGAAAATGCTTCAGAAACTAAATGCTCTTACAGCTGAAGCAGCCTTTCCCTCCCTTGACCCTTGGGGTGTTCCAGGGCTGGCAGTCCATGTGCAGAAGTGCCTAGTGGGAAGCACCTGCCTCCCACCTCAGCTTCACTTCCCGTGGAGGCATTGCTAAGTCTCTGCAGGGGCCTGATCCATTAGGCTTGCTCTAATAAGGATTAATTTGTAGGTACCTCATTAGCTCAACAAGAAGCACAGTGGCATGGTGGAAGTGCTTTGTCTTCCAGCTGGCTGTGGACTCTGACTACATTTAAAACTGATATTCTGTGTGAATCTCACCCTGACTGCAGACATCTAGTATCTAACAGGAACTCAACAAGCAGCAGCTGTAAGAGAAATACATGTTTTGGGGGAGTTCCTCAGTGAGCAAGTTCCAACATCTTCTGAAGATGTTACCCCACTCTACCCATATCCTCCCCTCCAGTGTCTCCATTCCTGAGGTGATGAACACACTCATCTGCAAAGCCAGTAAACATCCAGGCATCCAAAGGCATTCTCAGTTTTTATATTCAAGCCAGTTCAGCTAGATTTTTGCAGTAAGTGACCACAAATCAGCTGAGGTTTTCTCCTTGAGGGAAGGGCCACTGAGGAGGAAAGGCAGTCCCAGTGCCCGTGCCTGTCAGAAGGGGCTGAGCAGGGCTGGCAGAGGGGGCACCCAGGGCCACGATGTGATCAGATCATTCCAGGCAGTGAACTTGAGCACAGACCTTGGAGCTGCACATGCTGGTGAGAACTGTCGAGGTGTTCTTGGGTGGCTGCAGCAAACCTTGAGGCTGTGTGTGCAGAGGGGTGCCCTGCAGACAGGGGCAGCTGTGGGCAGGGCCAGCCCTGTGTGCTCTGAGCAGCTCCAGGAGAAGCCTTTGCCATTTCTGCCTATCCAGTGTAAAACCCAAGCCCATGGCTGGGAGGAGGAGCAGACCAGATATTAATGACAGTCACGTACATCACCATCACATTTACATAAAGGCATATTCAATTATTTTATGGCACAGGTTTTAATCGTATCTTATTAACATTTCCCATTAACTTTTATTCAAACTTCCACTTAATCAGGCTTTATTTTTCCACCAGAAAGAGATGCCTGGTTACTAGTGTGAAAAAAATAATCTGATTTAAAAGGTGCACAGTGGTTTAGGTACTGATAAGTTCAGGTTTCCCTAAGAACCATTTTTTCTTTCTAAAATTCTTAATTACCAATGAAAGGCCTTAATTAAAAATATCAATAACATGAATAGTTAGAGTGTTTAAATAGTGTATGTAGGCATGTAGGCTCTCCAAACACTCTTCAAATGGAAAGGGCTGTTTTTAGCATTCCATTCCACACAGACAAATAACTGACACCTGCTGGAGTACTTGGCTGGGTCAAGGCTGGGGTGTGTAAGGAGATGACTTCAGTCTTTGTAGCACAGAAATACAGGTACAGTTAAATATGCTGAAAATCTATTCTGGAGTGTTATTTTTAGTCAGGAAACTGAGTGGTTTGTTTTTACATGCCTGCCTACGCATGGAATCCAGCAGGGATGCAGGGGTTGGAGGGAGGGGTGAACCAGCACACAGGTGAACGAGGAGTGATGCAATAGATGCACTTGTGCTTGCAGGTGACAGCCCCAGAGCAGATCTCTGAGCAGATCAAGGTCTCTGACACAGGAGGGCATACATGACACTGCACTCTCCTCAGATTATCCAGGCTGTTTATTCCTCAGGGGCTCAGAAATCTGTGGTAGCTGTTCCTCACTGACCAGAGAAAGGCTCTGTCAGGTTCCTGTCCCCCAGTCTTTGCCATCTTCTGTCCTTTCCTGCACTGGAGTTTTAAAGGAGCATACACAAGTAGTAGCACCCAAGTGCAGCTGAAATTCAGTGACTGATTACTTCTCATGGGTTCCTTTTAAAGATCCTGGACTAGTCAGGAAGGCAAGAGAACTTGCTGAAAGAATGGAAAAGAGAAAATTAAAGCACAGCAAACACGGAATTTGTCCAAAGTTCAAGACAAATGGGTGGTTACAGCCCATTACTAGAAAATGACATTGTGTTGTTGCCATCTCTCACTGTCCAGTTTGTGTAGTGTTTATTCATGTGTTTTAACTTAATAGAAATATCTCCTGCTGTCATGAGCCCCTTGCACAGATTTGATTGTAATTTTTCTTGTTAATAATTTTCTGTTATTATCCTGTAGTCCTTAACTTCAGTGACTGCAAAATAGCCTGCAAAGAATTTATTTCCACTCACTCTTGTAATTGATCATCCGATTCATTAGCCTGAGACTCTAGATGGTGCTTCTGTTGTGTTTGACTTGTAACTAACTTGGGTTTGTTTTCCCTTTTCAGAGAGCAGATATAGCTGTTGCCCCCCTCACCATAACCTTGGTGCGAGAAGAAGTCATAGACTTTTCCAAACCCTTTATGAGCCTGGGCATCTCCATCATGATCAAGAAGCCTCAGAAATCTAAACCGGGCGTGTTCTCTTTCCTGGATCCTTTGGCCTATGAAATCTGGATGTGTATAGTCTTTGCTTACATTGGCGTCAGCGTGGTTCTTTTCCTAGTCAGCAGATTCAGCCCCTATGAGTGGCACTTGGAGGACAACAATGAAGAGCCACGTGACCCTCAGAATCCTCCTGACCCTCCAAATGAGTTTGGAATATTTAACAGCCTTTGGTTTTCCCTGGGTGCCTTTATGCAGCAAGGATGCGATATTTCTCCAAGGTTTGTTCCATATCACTCCATCACCTTTTTGCATTTTATGGTCATTTTCTGATGCCATGGTGCATATATGTTACTTTCTCAATTTTTTTTTCATTCCAAATTTTTTATTTTGACATTTCCATTCAATATTCAGCACCCTCGTCAAGCCACCACTCTTGCTAACATTCGCCTCCAGAGTAAGTAGCATTGCTTATGATGCCATTTATGCATTTCTGCCAAACGTATATTCACCATGCTGAGGCTGTAAAATGCATGGGGTTTTCTGTTTTCAGCAATGCTTGGAGGGCTACCGTGTTTTTGCTGCATATCTCATTTTACGGTCATCTCCTTGGTGCATATAACACGTTCTGCTTTGCAAAACAAGATTGCTTTTTAAAAGTCACATGCCACAGCACTTTAAAGCATCTCCACTCCCATCAAGGCTCCTGCTAGTCTTTTTACTTTCCTTTGAGCCTAATTTCTCCAGTTTTGTTCTTCTTGAACCATCCTTTGATCCTTCCAGCCAGCACTTTGCCCGTTCATGTCTCCAGGTGCACTGTGCTGCTGTCCTCTCTGTGTGTTGTTATTTCAGTCCAGTCTCATCTCTTGTCCCTCTGTTCATACTCAATGTGCTCTAATAAGCATTGCCATAAAGATTTTTCTTACTCATGAAGACATCCTTTCTAGATAAGGCTGCAGTAAGGTGTGATTGATATTAGTGCCAATTTAGCAGAGAGCCCTGCTATTAACTGTTGTAGAACTGTATTTCTTTTTATAGAAGTATTTTAAAACCCAAATGAAAATAGTGAAGCTCCTTCTAATTGAACAATGCATACCACAGATTTTTTTTAATAACATCTATCATGTTTCTGCATTTACACTGGTAAAATACCTTGGTGATGTGCTTGGTATAAGCAGCAAAATTATCTAATTCCTTAGTGATGGAGCAATAATTTTATTTTGTGTGACAATAATTTAATAACCCGTTCCCAGCTATTTTCTTTATTAAAAACACCTGCTAAGACAATCAGAATGCAGTTTTCCATTTAACAAGGTTGCTGTTTAAGAGGAAGAGAGGGATCTTTTTTCCTGCGTGCCAACATTCAAAATGCACCTTGTTGATCCCCAGGTTGCCTTTTTCCATACCTGAATCCTTGAAAAGGTGCCAGGTTTTCCTGGTCCATGTAGCATTAGGAGTCTCGAGTGGCCTTACTGTAGCAAGTGACAGAATTTCTGTGAAGTTTCTTGTGCAGGACTGTGTGTGTTAGAGGGCACTAGTCAGCTGTCAGTGCTGGTGTGTGGGTGCTCCCTGGCCCTGACAGCCCCTGGCCTCCTCCTGTCCCCTGTGTGTGCCTTGTGCCTGCCAGAGCCTGCCCTGCTGCCTGCCCAGGGAGGGAGCCCTGGTGATGCCTTTAAATTGCTGTGGGCCACATGTGTGCCCAGTGTAAAGGACCGGGAAATAAGCACGGGGACATCACATGGAAAGCTGCAGGCGTGGCTCTGGTTCTGCTGGCTCTGGTTATTGACAGCTCAACCCAAGTGCATGGGATCTGGGGAAGCTGTCATGTGACTCTTGGGCATGGTCAGCCATTCACCTTATGTAACAAGTGGAACACACTGGTTTCTTTCAATACAACCACAATAAGTGCTTTGGAAATACCTACAAAATAAGGAGAGAGACAGCAGTATATTTATTTATTTTATCTGTCCATCAGAAGCTGTTAGCTCAGTATTAATATATGGCCCTCATTTGAAGATGTTGTCCAGTTATTTTGTTATGTTCCATGGTAACATTCCAGGCAGTTACATGCATTGTTAGGGGAAAAGAAGAGGAATTTGATACCTTGGTTTAAATTCCAGAAACACTGTTCCTTTGACTGATATGTTGATGGAGGTTGATTAAAATGTCAAATTTCTTTTTCACAGAAGGGACTATTCCCAAGTCTTCCATTCTCAATCCGTATCTTTGTAAGGTTACACCATTCACAGTACATTGACTATATGAATGTTTCATACTATTTTATTGCCACTAAAAGGGGCCTCATTCTTCCATTGTGAGTTTTGTCTGAATAAATTTCTTCTATGAGAGCGTACAGCACTCGTAGAGAGGCCGACAAGCAGTCTGCAGAGATCACTTTGGTACTTGCTGATAAAGGCTCTTTCAGCTGCCTTTGTGTGGAACAGCTGTGACATCTAATGACTAGTTAGATCTATCCTTGGTGAGTATGCTGTGTGGATATTCCAGAGGATATATCCCTGTACTCCCCTCTCTGTATTTAATAGGAGTCGTCTCAGCAGAATCAGAGAGCAGCCAAAGGCTGGGGGTTAGTGCATCCCTTGATGTAACCAACATTTATTTCAGCACTTTTGTTCTGCTATCAAAGGCTGCTGTGTTTTCTGCATAGCGAGATAAAACATAGAAAATTCACTTCTGAGGGATCAAAAGCAGATTATTAAACTTGCTTTTATGTAAGATGTGTACAGCAAATGGAATCAGGAAAAAACACAGTCAAATTTGTAACACTGTTCTGAGCAAAAGTATCTTTGAAATCTCTATGAGAGCATGTATTTTCATTTTGCTCTTTATTCATGTAGAACAAAGAGGCTAGATTAATTAATTGCTGATGGAAAAAGGGTTATTAAAAATTGTCTCAAGAGGTTGGTCGTTTAGAGGGTGTGTTCCTAGGTCCCTGCTTGCACAGCAGAAGACTCAAGAGACTCCTATTAAAGGCCATGGGAATGACTTTGTGGGACTTCCATGCTGGCAGTGAGAGGACAACCTGCACTGCTGCAGGTCCCAGTCCCTTGCAGTGATGCAGCATCTCCCCCTGTGATGGAGCAGCCCTGCACTTCTGGGTGCCTGCAGTGCCTGCAGTGCCTGCAGTGCCTGCACTGTTGGGTGCCTGCACTTCTGGGTGCCTGCAGTGCCTGCTGGGCTGCAAGGCAGCAGCACCTGGCCGGGGTGTGCAGGAGTGTGCAGGGATGAGCAGGAGTGTGCAGGGGTGTGCAGGAGTGTGCAGGAGTGTGCAGGGGTGTGCAGGGATGAACAGGGATGAGCAGGGGTGTGCAGGAGTGAGCAGGAGTGTGCAGGGATGAGCAGGAGTGTGCAGGGGTGTGCAGGGATGTGCAGGAGTGTGCAGGGGCTCCACACCAGGACATTGGTCAGCATCAGAACTCTGCTACACCCACCCAAAGAGCCCAGTGAAAAATGGGGAACTGTGAGAAGTTTATTATGTGTCTGTAATGTAGGAAATCAAGTATCTTTTATGGCCTTGAGCAGAAACAAAATCCAAGCTATTTTGATAAATAAGGTTTTGTTTGAATGTATTGTATGTATTATTCTCCTGGAAACTGAATGTGAGTTTGAATGTTTATTTTGCTTTTTCCATTGTTACTAATTTGCTCTCATTTGACTCCATGCTTCCTTTTAAATGTCCTCTCAAGGTATGCACTCTTCCTGTTTACTTGCTTCTGAAAACACCGTCTGACTTTGTTTTGACAATTGAGTTATAATCCTGTTGTTCCAGATCTGTGTTGCTCCTCTCATTTGTTAGCACTCTAATTCACTTTAAAATAATGTCATACAAAGTATCTATTTATTGAGGTGATTTGGAAAACTGTATAAAGTTAAAGCATTAATTGATTGGTTTTAATTACATCATTGCACATGTGGACAGATATGGCTTACATCAGAAAACGTGGTGCTGGTATTAAAAGCTGTGATTGAGTTTTCTGTAATTATTATCTGAGTCCCAGAAAACCATGTCTGTGGTTCACAGTGTGAAGCAAACAGGCACTCTGTGCTGACCAGCCTGGTGTACCTGTGCTCACCCTTGTTCTCCTGCATCCCTGCACACCAGCCCCTGCAGTGGGTATAAGGAGTCTCCATTGGAGCATTGGGGGAGATGGGTGCTTTGGTCAAGGAGGCTGCCAGGCCATGCTTGCCCATGTTCTTGTTCTTGAACTCTGTCTGTCTGTCTGTCTTTCCTTCAGTGTCCATTTGTGGTTTATTTGATTTTTCTTTTGCCTCATCCTGTGACACCAAGTGACAGCTATGTCAGCCCAAACTGCTGTTTAATCCTTCTTTCTGTGCTCATTGGAAGACTCGGCGAGAAACAACTCTAGTGACATCCAGTTTTCTTTGAAGTGACCTCAACTCTTCTGAGAACAGCCCTGGTCTCCAGCTGGCAAGAGCCCTCTTGCATGTAGGGCCCTGGGGGAAGTGCCTTCCTCATCAAGGGACCCCCGTTCCCGTCCTCTCCTGCCTCTCAGCTGGTCCTTGTCCTGTGCCTGTCTGGCTTGGTTCATGCAGGGTGCCACACCTCTGGGCTGAGGTGTTTTTACTTTCTCAGTGTGTAGGAGGCTGTCTGGACGTGCAGCCTGGCACAACCCTGTTGTTGTTGCAGCAGTGGCAGCTTGAGGTTCCAGTGGTTTGGAGAAGGCTTGTCCTTCTGCATGTCTCCATCGTGGCAACCCTCTGTCCTGCCAACACAAGGGGCAGCTGCCCATGCAGGAAAGATGTTTCCTATGGGAAACTACAGGGAAAATGAACACATACTATTTTATTCCAAATGCTTCCACTGAATTTATCAGAACACCCTGATAAGTCTTTTTTTCATCTTCCTATTTCAAGACCTACCTTAAAGCAAGAGGGCCATGGGAACCTGGAAAGTCCAGACAGAGCTTGTCCTGCTGTAGGGAAGTTGATGTTTCATCTGCTGGCCAAACCGCTCCTCAATCTGGCTCTCAAACTGTCCACATCACTGCAGGGAGGAGATTCAGCTCCAGGTGTTCTCTGAAGATGGGAAGTGTGTGGTGAAGAGAGGAGCTAAAGGAGGGTGAATTTCACCTGACGTAGCTGTCTGCAAGCAGTAGACTGTGGTCTTTGGTGAGGCATCCTGGTTCCCTCCAAAGTCATGAGCCAGATGGACAACTTTAGATTTATCCCACACTACAGCAAGTGAGATAAATCTCTTTCTGAGGGTGTCAGGCTCTTCTCTTTTTCTCTGCTGCCTCCAAAGGAAGCCTTACGTGACAAGTTCAGCAGGCGCTGATTTGTAGTTGGAGAAAATTGTGTCAGCCCAAGTAAGAGAGTGTCAGGTTTGACCAAAAAGCTAAAGCCAAGACCTTACCTGTTAAGGAAGCTGGCCAAAAAGGCCTGCAGCCATCTGTAAAATCCCACTCATATGATACCTACAAAGAATGTGAAGTAGGGTAGATAGATTCCTTGACTTAAGGCATTATTCTGTATTTATATTGCTGCAAATTCCCTTTGCAGCAACTCAATAGCCTTGTGTTAGTGAGCACAAGGGCTGCACAGCCCAAGCTGAAGCTTGGAAGCCTTTTATCCCCTTGGGAGGCCCTCAGGAAAGGCAGGGAGGCCTCCTCCCCTTGTGGATGATGTGGTGGATGTGTGCCTACCCTGAGGAACCAGCCTTCATCTGCCCTCAGTGGGAGCTGCTGCTTGAGCTCCTGGGGCAGAGGAGAGTGGAGAGCAGTGCTGCTTCACCTCTCTCCACGTTCCTCTCACATGTAACAGATTGAGCTCTCTGTTTTTATTGTGTTGGTGACTTTTTTCTTTGTTATGATCTTTAATGTTGGATGGATATGGGTTGTTTTGTTTTGTTTTGTTTTGTTTTTCTGAATAATTTAATGGCATTTTTTTAATGGCTCAGGCAATCTCAGGCTCTGGCCAAGACTGGGCAGTTTTCCAGCAAACCCCCCTGTGTGGGTGGGGTGGGGGCACCTCATGGGACTTTTGGTTTTTTGCCCATCTCCATCTGTTAGGACAACTTGTACCCACTGTCTGGGGATGGCACTGAGGGGCTTGAAGGAAACAAATAAACAGGTAAGAGTTTTCTATTTCTTCTCTTCACCCAAACTGGGGACTACAGCACCCAGGTTCCACCCAGGTGTGGCTGGGATTGATTCTTCCTCCGTTGGTATCAGCAGAGCTAAGGGAAAACATGACATAGCTTTGTCTCAGCAGTTGAAATGATTCTTGGTAAACATGCTGTATTTGAAGAAGCAATGTCCATGGCAATGAAATTCCCCACCCAGCCATTCTTCAGCTCAGCTCAGATTCTTTGAGGCTGATGTTCAGTTGCTGTAAAGCATCAGGAGCTCTTGCTGACAGGATCCAGACCTTCTGACCATTAGACATTTTGTAATGATGTGTTTGTTTTTTCTTAACTCCTGATGCAATCCCTTTTAAAAACAAAAACCAAAGACCACGACAAAAATGAAACATAATTTTTTTTCTGTTTCCTTCTCTCTTGCTCTGGTGCTTATGAAGCAGGGATATGCTTGACTTGGAAAAGTACAACATGCAAATTTTAATTAACATAAAACATAAACCAAACCAGCCTCTCTTCTCACTTCAATGTGCAGATTCAGTTTATAATTCCTGCTAGGCTGTGATGAGAGAAGGCTACTGGATCATTTTTGGTACATTCTTTTACATGTTCACTCAAATTCCTTTTTGCAGTTTACTGTATGTTACATTCTGGGAGTGGATGCAGTCAAAGGTGCATTTGTGTCCTCCAAGCTGGGCAAAGGGACGTGATGCTGGCATATCCCAGCATGGCCAGCACAGAGAAAGGCTGGGCACACAGAGACAGCAAAAATCTTCTGCAAAAGCCTTCTCCAACAAAGGATTTGTGGAAGTCAGGAGAGCTTGTTCCTCTCCTCAAGTGAATTATCTCTTAATTTACTGTTCTTGCTTCCACTGAAAGACTACAAAAGAGTTGCACTAGGTAAGACCAGGTGTGCACTGATTTTTCACTCCTGAGGAAGGTGATCAGGAGCTGGCTCACACTCCACCTGTTCACAGATACCTGGAAGATCTGGATCAAAGGGTTGTGCACGTGAATTCTCTTCAGTGAAGAAAGAAAAAATCCAGGATTGTGTGGAAAGCAATTTAATGCTGTGTGTTTTTCCATAGATCTCTCTCAGGGCGAATTGTCGGAGGAGTCTGGTGGTTCTTCACTCTCATCATTATCTCTTCCTACACTGCTAATCTCGCTGCCTTCCTCACGGTGGAAAGGATGGTGTCACCCATAGAGAGTGCAGAGGACCTGGCCAAACAAACTGAAATAGCCTATGGCACTTTGGATTCAGGCTCAACCAAAGAATTCTTCAGAGTAAGTCTGTTAAATCTCCTTTAAGTGCCTAATTTATGGGTTGCAGTTGTTTGATTTTACCCAGCTGTAATAGCTGTCCTGGTGAAAGCTGCTTTGTGCAATCAGGACAGTGCTGAGTGCAGATTTTAATATCAAAAGGCATTTTGTCAAAAATGTGTGGTTTTGCTTAACCTGAAACATCTCAAGATGGAAAACCTGACCTCTGCTGTTCACAGGAAGGGTTTTGTAACACTGGGTTCAGAGCCTTGGGCTGCTGAGCAGGAATGCAGTCCTTGGCACAGCACTTACACAATATCTAGCAGAGAAAACTCTTGCAGGGAGTGATGCTCTTGACCTGCCTGCTGTGTGTGCCCAGCTGGCAGCTGGTGGTGCCCCCGAGCCCGGTGCTCACTTGGCAGAGCACAGGGGCTGGGAGCCAGGGCTGCTCCTTGCTGGGAGCGCTGCTTGCTGCCATGGCTGCAATCGTGTGCCAGTGGCTTCATGTGCCAGCAGCCCCTGGCTGTGTCTGGGGGTGAAGGGTTCTGCACCCCAGAGCTCAATCCCCCAGGGCTCAGTACCCCAGCCCTCTGCCTCTGGCTGTGTCTGGTGGTGAAGGGTTCTGTACCCCAGAGCTCTGTACCCCAGAGCTCTGCCTCTGGCTGTGTCTGGGGGGGAAGGGTTCTGTACCCCAGAGCTCTGTACCCCAGAGCTCTGCCTCTGGCTGTGTCTGGGGGGGAAGGGTTCTGTACCCCAGAGCTCTGTACCCCAGAGCTCTGCCTCTGGCTGTGTCTGGGGGGGAAGGGTTCTGTACCCCAGAGCTCTGTACCCCAGAGCTCTGCCTCTGGCTGTGTCTGGGGGGGAAGGGTTCTGTACCCCAGAGCTCTGTACCCCAGAGCTCTGCCTCTGGCTGTGTCTGGGGGGGAAGGGTTCTGTACCCCAGAGCTCTGTACCCCAGAGCTCTGCCTCTGGCTGTGTCTGGGGGAGAAGGGTTCTGTACCCCAGAACTCTGGCTGTTTTCACCTTGCTTAGGGAGACACGGGGTGTGTAGCACTGGGGTAGGGGCAGGTGCACACTTTGATTTAAGATCATCCTTTCTTTCTCCTCTTGCCAAGCCACAGGCTGAACTCTAAATATGATCTCAGTCCACTTTCATGTCTCTGAAGGTGTTGTCCTGAACAGCTCTTATTTCTGGTCTTTCCAAGAGTGAGCAGGAATGCTCAGGCCTTTCAGGGAGCTCCTGGTTCCCTCAGCAGTGCCAATTAGATGCCATTCAAACCAAGATGGTTTTTGCATAGAGGAGTGGTCAGTGCTGCAGGACTAATTACTGCCTGTCACACAGACTGGCCAGGTGCAGGGAGGAGGGAGGAGGGAGACAAAAAACCCCTGGCTGCTGTAGGCTGATGAAATTGTGAGGGCTCTTTGGAGGAATACTCAGGGCTCCTTGAATTTACTGAAAATTTCAATACATGACTGCACACACACATACATGTACATAGACGTCTAATGTAAACTGGAAAGGGAAAGTATATGAGGCTTTTGCACTGTAATATCTTTATATTAGAAGAGATAATCAGTGGTTCTTAATTAACTGTGGTAGCAGGTACATTACAACAGCTTCTGTTTGTGTTCAAATCCTGTGAGATAAACACTGACCTTGTAAGGGTGACATTAGTGTATAAAAATCTTTATTCTGCTTAATTATCAACTCAAGGCAGTATTATCTCTACAGCAAAAATGAGTTGAGTGAACCTGTCAAAAGAGGTAGCACAACTTGTTTAGAAACATTAGTGCTGTTTATAGTCACTATACTGATCTTAGGGGGAAAAATGCCTTCTTTTGACTATCGTATTACAGTTCATATAGAAAGAGGGATTCTATGGGGATGTTCCTTCATTTCCTTAACAGTTTGACACAACAAGGAAACCCCTTCTGAGGGAGAGATCAAAGGAATGAGTGTTTTGTGTGAAAGGATACAAAGTCTGGTAAATGTATGAATGCTTTGTTGTGCTGCTAATAATCTTGAGATGAGCTGTGTTTCTCTGCTGGTGCTGGGAAAAGCAGGGTTGTCAGTGAGCTGATGTGTCAGGAGCTGCCAGCCCCATCAGGCCCATCAGGAGCTGGGTGGGCATGGACAAGAGCAGAGCCCCAGCAGTGTGGAGCAAGGCTGTGAGGGCTGAGTGGGAGGGGAGTGAGCCCCAGTGTGCTTCTCTCTCTTTGGCATTCTCAAGGCACACAACTTAATTTCAGTTGTATTAACTTCTACAGAGTAGCTAATTTGAATAGAGTAATGCATCCATGAAAGTGTTGTAATTAGAGTCTTCTTTAGTTGATTTGAAAAGGGCAAAAACTTTGCCTTAGAATAAATCCATATGTTCACATAAATAGTTAGTTCATTGTGCAATCGTTATTAGTTACTTAATAAGATGGTAAAGGTGGCTGAAACTTGAAATAACTTGGAGGACTCTTGTTTTCTGAGGTCCTGGAGCACAGACCGCACCTCTCTGTGTTTTAGGGACTTGTTGTCCCTTGGCATCTCTTTTCACTCTGCTGCCAGAGTCATCAGTGGGAGTGACACTGCTCTGAGCTGGAAAAGGCCATGGGTTCCCCTGGGTACAGGGTGATGCTTATCCCCTGTGTAAGGGGAACATCCTCCACCCATTTTCCCCCAGCATTTTGCTGGTTTAAACAGCAGTTGGCTGAGTGGCTCATGATCATTTACTCAGTGAGAAAGGAGTAACTTGGCTTTCTAGCTGGGCCATGGCTTCACACAGGAGGTTCAGGACATCTCTCCAAGATCCCATTAAGAGGCTTGTATGGGTATATCTCTTTCTGGAGCTGTAAAGCTAGTGTTTCTCAAAGATACTAATCAGATACTGATCTTAATGGCTGCTGTTGGCCAGTGGAAGGTGCTGGACTGACAGTAGAAAGGAAAAATTGCCTCCTGGTGCATGGTAAAGGGGTGACACATAAGTGAGCTTCAGATCGCCACCATCTTGTCTGCATGTGCTAGCAGGAGCTCCTTCAGAACCTCCAGGCCATGGCTCCCTTCTGCCAGCCCCATTTCCTGACAGGATCACTTTTGAAGGTTTTTTTACTGTGTGAATACCTGAAACTGGACTGATACCAGCCTCTCAATTCAGATGAACAGATGGTAATGACTTTGAGCCACTTCAGACCTGGGCAGGCTCCAGCTCCTGACCTATTTTCCAGTCCTGGCAGTTTCCCTAAAGATTGCAGGGTCTCCCAGGCAGACACTCTCCCAGCTATGGGGGCTGAGCTGGGTACACCACTGCTGCCTGAGGCTGGCACAGCCACTGCTGTTGGTGGGACACTGCTCTGACTGTCCCAATGCTGCTCTGACTGTCCCAATCCTGCTCTCCCAATTCCAACCAGAGCTGGTATGTTGTAACAGTTTCACAGCAGACCCTATTTACTCTCCTCACTTGCTGCTGATTCTCTGCACAAGGACATTTGTCCTCCCAGTATATCTGAGATTCAGAGGAACCTTCCTGTGTTCTCATGGTTGTTGCTTGTTTCTGCTCAGAAACATGTTACATTCTGCACTAATTAGCTAATAAAGGTGTTTAAATGGCAATCAATAGATTACATCAATTCCCTTTTGGCTTTCAAAGGGCACTCATCCATATTGAAAAGGAAAAGAAAGAACCTCTCCTGAGATATTTATTAACACATGGTCACAGATAAGGACTCCAGAATTCCTTTCTCTTTCTTTAAGGTTGGTGAAGACCTGCATAAGGAAGAAGTTTCAAATCCCTAAGCTGCTTTTAAGGGTGTATCTGTTAGAATTAACATCTTCTAATACATTCAATTAAAGCTTCAGCATATCTGAGCAGCTTATCAAATCAAGATAATGCCATTTAATCCAAATTTAGCACTGAGCCTAAGTATAATACCACACTCTAATACATTTCACCTCCAATATGCATATATTCAAAAGGCAAGACCTTTACAACCAATTAGTGATTCTTGTCTAAACTTGGCTGTATTTGAACTTCAGCAGAAACAGAACATGTTTGTAGACATTTAGAAATATAAATTGCCCTTGAATTTATGGGGGTTTCTTTTCATTGATAGCAGATAACTCTGTTAAGAGGCTTCTGCAAAATAACTTGCCAAGTGTATGTTTGATCATTGACAAACACAGCTGACCTGCTAGTACACTTCCCTGAGAACTTGTGTAGTTAATCACTGCTGACTAAATTAAGGAGAAAAGAAGATCTCAAATGAATGTTATTTTATTGTAGAAATTTTTCTTTGTATATTTCTCAGCACAAGTTTAAGGATGTCCCCAAGCAAACAACTCAGCCACCAAGTGGCTCTTCCATGCCTCAGGTGGAATGACTTGCTGCCCTGAAGTCAGTTCCTGATTTTTCCTCCTGGAAATGTCATGAATTGCCAGATCTGTTAGGAATTTCAGTAGAAAGGCCAGAGATCCTTTGGGCATGATGGTTGTTCCAGCTCCTGCAGTTGGTTCATCAGTTTCCTCAAAAAGTGATTATTTGCAAACCCAGTTCAGATGTGAGTCCTTTCTGGACTTTGTCTGTACATAAAATATCTATAAACCCCCAGTTTTTAAGACATAGGAAGTCATGCTAAGGATGGCCCCTTAAGATGTTCCCCATTTTGGTCTCCTTGGTCAAATCAGAATAGTTCAGCAGGGACAGACAGAAAAGCATGAGATGCACTGGCAAGAGGCTTTGCGTTTCTGGTTGCCCATACTGAGGAGAGGTGCTCTGATGTGCAAACAGCCACCAGAAAAAGCTGCAAGTGGGAAGGGGACTGGTGAGGTATCTCTTGAAAAGAAACTTAAGTACCAAATTGTTCACCTGGTAAAACTAAAGGCAACGCAGAAAACAATTTGTTTGAAAGCAAAAAAGAAAACTCCGGGCAGATTAGCACCAAAATAAAAAGTTTATGTTTGTCTGAAAGAACAAATGAACTCCAGATTCTATTGAAATCAAAAGAAAACGTTCCTTTAACCCATCAAAAGGATTTGGAAATACCTTCAGCTAGAAGCACTGGGGGTAAGTCAGACCCCCCCTGCTGCTGAGTAGGGCCTTGTGTTGGGCTGGTGAGCAGGGGCTGTGGTGGCACCAGTGGCTCCCTGCTGGCTCCAGAGAGCCCAGTGGCACTTGCCCCCCAGCTGGCAGCATGCAGAGAGGGTTCCCGTTCAGGTGCCTGTGGTGTGGCAGGCCAGTGCCAGTCTGGCAGCCAAGGAGGAGCACAGCCCCACCCCAGGGCCCCCGGAGACAGCCAGCAGCCCTGCCCTGATGCCTTCAGAGGCACCGTGTGTTTCACCCCCTTGCAAGGTACAGAGCTCGTTGCTTTCCCCTGGTGACAAGGTTGTGTGAAGACCAGAGGGAAATAAATTCCAGGAGCATACACCCACAGCTGCCCTACGATTTTTATGCATTCTGTGCAATCAAATGGTATTGAGATCATCATTAGAGCCTATTAAAAACACCATTGTGAACTCTGTGCACGCTGCACTAAGGGTTTCATCTTGTAGTTAAACTCTTTGATTTTTAATTTCAAAATTTATTGTGCTAGTGAAGATGAAGGACTCGTTTCTAGCACAGCCATCATACAAATGCTTTGCTTTTGCCTTAGGATAAAACTATGATTAGCAGTTTGGAGCTTTCTGTGTTCTTGACAACGAGCAAAACAACACAGTCATCATAACAAATTCCTGACAAAAATATTGAAGTGTGATTGTATTTATGGGCTTTAAAGAACAGAACATCACAGAAAAGTGGTAGCTTCAAAGATGAGTTTTATAGATCTGAGATACGCAACGTGGCTGTGGTTAATCATAAAAAGTGCTGTAGTTTAACTGTTTTTCAACACAGAAGGTGTGAAAATTTTACTCACCCATATATTTTCTCTCTTTTCCCCTGTTTGATATAGGCAAGAGCATGTACAAATATTAAAAAGTGAATGAATGTGTGCAGAGAGGTCAGAGCCTCTCCAATGCATGGATGATAGATGGTCTGCTTGTGGGGTTCCCTTAATCTCTTGAAGCTCCTTTCTGCCACATGGCCAACAGGCAGTTTTAAAGGCAACAGGAAATCAAATGTGACATAATTGCAAAAGAAATGGTTTCCCATGAAGTGATCTAATGTCTTTAGGCCTATAGATTGGAGAGGAAAATGTATCCTTACAGGAACTGAAATTAACAGCTCATCCATCATCCACTCCTAGGAAAGGAAGCATTTGAGTGGTGCTGGGCTAAAGGTGGCTGTACCATTTTACTAATCCCAGCAGGCAAGCCAGCATTTAGCAAAGCTCTCAGTCAACACTTAGTAACAAATATTCAAATAAATCTCTCCACCATCTTCAATAACAGATGGCATTTGTCTGTCAGCTCTTGTGTTTGTGGTTTAGGCTTTCCAGCTCACCTCTGTCTCCATACCACCCAGCAGTCACCCTCTGTAAGAGCAGGGCTGTGGGTCCTGGGGGCCAGGTAGTGAGAGGGGCTGCAGCCCTGGGAAGGTGGACACAGAGGGGTGGGAAGGTGGGCACACAGGGGTGGGAAGGTGGGCACAGAGGGGCTGCAGCCCAGGAGGAGCTGGACACAGCAGCTGGCAGTGGGTTAATGCTGTAATGGTGTCTGTACCACAGAGGCAAAGCAGAGAGTGCCTGGGGGGAAATCACTTGCTGTTTGAACGCTCTGCTGTTTGGAGAGCAGCTCTATGATAATGATAATGACATTGCTCAAGACAGCGAGGACCCTGGTTTTTCAAGTCTGTACTTCTTTATGTAATGCTGCTGTGTCACATTAGTACATGCTAATTAGAGATTCATTTAAAATACATAGGTGCTGATAAATGAGTGGCAGCACTGCTGCTGTTACTTCTGCATAATTCGAAAATACATGAAGGTTTAGAAACTCCAAAGATGTGAATATGAAACATCCCCTCTTGCAGTCTGCTGGGATTTCTCCATCATTGCCTGTGTATTGGCCTTTTCTGTCTGGAGCTGAAAACTCATTAGACCTGACAGTGTTCAGATCATGTGCTGGAAATGCCCTTCTCTGTTAATTTATTACAGGCCAAATCCAGAGCAGTGGCTGTGCTGCTCAGTTGCCCAGACAAGACAACTCTGCTGAATATGTCAGTGCTGGACAGATGCCCCTTAGGCTGCAGGCTGACGTGAGCCTCCCTCCAGCCAGCTCGAGTGTGCTGCTGCTGCTGCCCGGGCAGACAGACAGACAGACAGACAGGCCTACCCAGCACAGCTGTCCAGATCCCTGGCATGTGCCACCCAGCCCCTGTCACCCCCCTGGCACTGCTTCCCGGGGCAAGCACTGCCTCTGTCCCTGAGTCACAGGGGATTTACAAAGGCAGCTTGTCTCTGGTAAAGACTTTCATTTTAATTTCCCAATCAGCGTTGCAAGAAGGAGGAATGGATGGCAGCAATAAAGTGAGGAGATGAATATAGTCTGAAGTTCAGTGTTGTGCCAGGAAAGGACGTCTTAAAATCTTGATTTACATTCTGCTGCTCAGACTGTTACTGACATGTCGGCAGCGTCTGCCTCCAGCCAGAGTGATCTCTGCTCTGTGTGAGCAGAGCTCGCTGCAGGAAAGGTGCCTGATAAAGCAGCTACAGCACATCACCCTCCTGCTGCAGAGCTCACACTTCCAAAAGGACCAGGGGGACTCTCAAAGCACAACTCCTAAAATATTGTCTTATTTCTGTGAGGCACTTTATTTTATAATCAGGCCACTGTCTATGTCAGGTGTGGAAAAACCAAAGCTGCTGAAGCCTGAGGGGTTTTGCTAGGCTGCTTCCCCAGCTGTTTGGGTGGGCAGCACTGCTGAGGACTGTCCTTCACCATCACCACCTCCTCACCTGGCCTCCCCATCTCTCAGCACCACACAGGGGTAGTCTGCATCTTGACATTGAGGATTCTAGAGAAAAGCAGCAGCCCAGTGGTTTGCAGGCCTGATCCTTCTGCTCTCTGGGCTTCGTTTGCCCCAGCTGGGAAACAAAAATGCCATTTCTAAAGCCTAAGTTACCGTTTGAGCAAGAAACCAATGTCTGCCATCACGTGCTTGGCTGCAAAATATTGGTCATCTTTTCTTTTGTGTGTGTGCATGCACTCCCAAAGAGCTGCGTGTTCCTACAAACATACAGACTCGTTTACATGTGCATGCTTGAAACCTTGCTTTTCTGCAGCATCCCACAAATTCATAAACTCTGGGTAGAGAGTGGTAGACTTGGGGTTTGGCCTTGCTAGAAGAGAAATGCCCTGACCTACTTTCTTCTGCCGAGAATGTAATAAAAGCAAGAGGTTCATGTAATGATGGCATTGATTTTTCTGTCCGTATAGGTAAGTAAATTGCTGGCATCACAAGTTATCTGTGGCTAAAAGCTGTGACATTGATCTATTAGACTCTGCCCTGTGACCTTCAGTAAATGACATCTCTGCTTTCATGTCCTCACTGGGGAAGGGGGACTAATGGTGCCCTCTGGCCTTCATCAGACCTATTTGTACCTTCTCACTAAAGAGCTAAAGGAAATCTCAGGCGGAGGGACCTTACTAATAATATTTGTCATGTTCTTATGTAGCATCATCATTAGGCTGGCCTCCATGTGCTCCAGGGCTGAGATGGGGCTGAGGGCTCCCACCAGTGCCCCTCACTCCCCCCCAGAGGCAGCTGTGCCAGGGATGACTCAACATCAGGCTTGGAGGGGAGGGAAAGGCATCAAATCAAAGCCAAACCCAAACAGCAAACACAGTGGTGCCACTCCATTGTAATTTGCCATATTAGAAGTTCAGTCAAGCAGCTAAACCCAGTGGGTGTCAGTGGGCCCAAGCCAGGCAGCAGCAGGTACCGAGGCAGTCTCTTGGCAGTTCTTTCATTCCTGTTTAGTAGCTTGCTTTTAAATGGTTCATAAGCTCCTGGGCTCATTAGCTGCTGCGGAGGAGCTAATTGCACACGTGGAGGAAAAGCAGTGAGTGATGATAATGAAGCTGCAGTTCACACTTAACTGCCCAGGTTCATCCCAGTGAGGTGTGCATCCATACAAAGTGAGGTGTGCACCTGGATCAAGGCAGCACGCATTACTCAGATTAAACACCTGCACTGACTTTACTGTGCACCTCTGTGTTTGGTATCAGCAACATCTGTCTGACTTAAGGCCTGTAAATGTCCCTTGTTAAGGAGCTGTGGTGTAGTCACAGGGCCCGTGCAGCAGAGGAGAGTGCTAAGTCTGCTGCTTTGGGACCTTTGCTGATGTCTCTGCCTACCTTCACGTGTGTGCTGCAGTCAGGATGCCCCACATGCTTGTTTATTTTGCTACACTTCGTTTATCACTCTTAGTTTTGAAGGCAGAGGTAAAAAAATTAACATCAGTATAAGCTACAATTTTTTGAAAGTATAAAACAGAGAATATATAACTGGATTTTTAAAATAAAATTTATTTGGATAAATTTGGCTCATGACTGGATGATCAACAACCCTCACCTATAGAGGGACAATTTGAGCTTGACTTCTGGGAAATCACTTCCTGGTGCTTGTTATAAGAAATTAAGGACCATTTCAGTCATTTTTGATAAAATATCCCAACGGGGTGCACAAGGAGACATTTTGAAGAAGACCTACGTGTTGTGGAGGAGGGGGTAGGGAGAGTTCAACATTCTAAAGTAGGCAAAGGACATCCCTGTAACATACTTGAACTAGAGAGGAGAAATGTTGCTTCCTTCAAACACAACAGTTTCACCCCTCCGCAGTAGTGGAGGAGGTGACACAGTCACTTTTAGCAGAAGTGTGAGACAGGTGTCTGCAGAAGGGGAAGGCAGTTCCATCCCTGGGAGAAGGCTTGGTGTTTCAGAGCTCAGTGTAACCAGTGTCAGGGAGCTGTCCAGGCCCTGCTGGGGCTTGCTGGGTATCTCTGCATGATTTGAGGTGCAGAAGTGAAACCGAGGCACCAGGTCTAGCTCAGCTGGAGCCACGTCTGTGGGTGCTGGGGTTTTGGTTGTTGCATGAAGAAATAGCTGCAGCTGAGAGGCAAACCTGCCTCCTTGCCATGCCTGTGTCACTCTGCCAGCCCTGACTGGCCACGCTACCACACACTCCGGCTGGCTTGTCATTTCACTGCTGGAGCCAACCACACATCAGAACTAGAAGAATTAGAATGAAAGACAGTGTTAAAATTGTGGACTGATGGAACTGGCATCCTCTTTTCAAATGAATGCATTGCTACCCAGAAGGAACGTGTGTTTAGGTGCCAATTAGTAACGGGCCAAGGGAAGTGAGTCCTTGGCACGAGAGCTGCTGGCTCTGCTGACACAGAACAGAGCTCCTGCACCCTTGGCTGTGGTGTTTGTGGCTCATACTTCTGCATAAACATATCCAAATAAAGAAAAAAAAAGCCAGCATTATTGACAAAGCAAAGGCCAGTTCTATTTATATCTGCAGTAAGGCTGCCATAATGAAAAGACGCTTTAGTGTGTCTCAGGGCCTAGATGAAACACTGAAAATGCTGCTTTTAAGAAAAAAAATTATAATAATATCCCCTTGAAATCCCGAGGATTGCATGTGGCAGACTTCTGGAGAGCAATATCAAAGGCAGAGGAGTTGCAGAGCATAGGAAGTTGCTGCAGCTATGGGCTTTGGATTGGCTTAAATCTTTGCTTTTAAGGGTTTTTTCCTAAGTATCTCATTCGAAGTAACACTTTATTGACAGGGAAAATGTTTTCCTGCCACTAAACTCTAGCAACAGTGCAGATCTGTCAGACCTTGCCTTATTTTGGAGTGTAAATCTTTCTCTGTGGTTGCTTCTGCTGTCTGGCCCCTCTTAAGGGTGTCAGACTCCTTGGGGGGCTGGGACAGGCAGTGTGAATGTCTGCAGAGGGGGACAGATGGGTAAGAATGTTCTTTCAACACAGAATTTGGAGCTTCATCGTTAGGAAAGACATTTTTTCTTTTCTGAAAGTCTTTTAGGGGCTTCTGGGGTGATTGGGTTTTGTTGAGGGAATTGGAAAATTGGGGAAAAAAATTATTAAAAGTACCATCTGTCATTTCATCCCGTTGCATCTTTGACCAGCTTTAATCAGCTGGTTGTTTCATGGCATTGAGCAGGTTTAAAATATGGCTCTAGGTGCAGAAAATGCCCTGAAGCATTGCCGGGCACATGTGCAGGTGTCACAGCTGGTCTGGTGGCACTGTCCCTTTCTCCAAGAGGCCTCATCAGAAGTAATTACTTTTGCCTTATTATGAATTTGGGTGAATGGCTGGAATGGTCCTTACACAGTTGAAAGAAGGAATTTGGATTTTCCTGACCTTCCCCTGCAACAGCAAACACTGGACAGCCTGAGGTGAGGATGGTGGCTCTGAAGCTGAGTGGGGAGTGTGGCAGGGCCTGCCTGGCAGGAGTGCTGAGCCTCAGCTGACTGCAGGACCACGGATGCTGCCCTAGCAGGGAATCTCCCTGGGCTCAGGGCCAGGCACCCACGGGCTGGCAGGCAGAGCACCCTGACAGCCACTCTGCCCCTGCCTGCTCCAGGTGCCCTCTCTGAGCACACTGGCTTGGTGCTCCTGCTTTTCCAAGAACCCACCTAATGTGTGTGGGCATTTCCTCATCTCCTGCCCTGCTGGGAGCTTACTCCCTGGGAAGGGTTTGGAGACTGGTTGTTAAGCATTACATTATTCAAAATGCATTTAAATTGTCCTGAATGAGGAGGAAACATGTCTCGATCATCAAGCTGATGGACATTAGCAGTCTTCCACCACAAGTTTGCTGAATTTGAACTAGATTTAGCTACTGCCTGCTTCATTCCTATTCTGCAAGGCAAGCTGTGGACAGGGAACTGGCAAGGAATAGGAGACATAAATTCGAGGTACCCACAACTTGGACTGAAAGTCTTACATAAATCCTTAGGATCTCTAGACTTTGGAGAAATGCAGTTGGCATTACTGCCTTCTGTTGACCAAGCAGGAAAGTTTAACCAGTAGTCCAGGATTCTTGGCAGTCTGGAGGTGGCTTTGAGATCTGAGGGTGGCTTAAATGTCACTGGTGGAGAAGAGCGAGAAGGGGAAGTAACACATTTCTCAGCATTTCCAGGTTTACAAAGCTTGTATGCTGAGCTAGAGGCTGTTAGGGTTTGCTCAGTCTCAAAACAGGGAAATCAGGAAAAAATATAGATGGGTGACAGGCACTTAACCAGTGATTTTTTTCAGCTTATTGCTAATATTTGTACTTGCTGTCTTTTAGGAAAATGAGAAACCAAATTTTGAATATTTGACTATTGATTCATAAAAGATTTTGTAATTACTATTTATATCCCTTGTTTTAGCATCTCTATTGGCAGCCACTAGAATGTCATGGTCTCCTGTATCGTAGACCTGCCATTGCCACTGTGAAAAACGCACTTGCTGAAAACTTGTAATAAGCAAAGCCAGCCCTTCCTAGCTGCAGTTAGTGAACAAACACAATGCTGAGGATTTGTGTGAGGAGGAGAGGCTCCTTTTGCACGTGTTGGCCATGATGGGTGAGCTGGGGTTCCATGCTCCCTCTGGCTCTAGCAGAGCAGTGCAGGGCGGACAAGCCCAGCACAGGACAGGAGCCAAGGCTGGGACAGGTGTGGGTCTCATTTTGGTGTTTTCCTGAAGCTGCTGCTGGTTTTCCCAGCTGCAGCGATGCCTTGTGAACCTTGGGAAGTTGTGTGAGGTTGTGGTGGTTTTGCCTGGTCTAGGTTTTGAACCTGGGACCTTTTGTGTGCTAGGCAAACGTGTTAACTACTGCACCAGCTTCCCAAGGTTCACAAGGCATCGCTGCAGCTGGGAAAACCAGCAGCAGCTTCAGGAAAACACCAAAATGAGACCCACAGACAGGCACACACCCCGCTCATTGCGAGGCCTCCAGTCAGCCAGCAATCAGTAGGACAAATGTCTGAGGTATGCTTCTCCCTCCCCACACGTTCTGTCGTCCTGTCTGTGTTCAGGGGGCAGCGTGCCTCTCTTGGAGCTACCTTGGCTTTTTTAATGTTAGCCTTAATCAGTTACAGGGTGTCGTTATCCCTCTAAGCCAGCTAAGCCCGAGGAGCTCGGCCTTGCCAACAGGACTCTTCATTTGCCTCCTTTCGTCTCTCCCAGAGGTCAAAGATAGCTGTCTATGAGAAGATGTGGTCGTACATGAAGTCGGCCGAGCCGTCCGTGTTCACCAAGACGACGGCGGACGGCGTGGCCAGGGTGCGCAAGTCCAAGGGCAAGTTTGCCTTCCTGCTGGAGTCCACCATGAACGAGTACATCGAGCAGCGCAAGCCCTGCGACACCATGAAAGTTGGAGGCAACCTGGATTCCAAGGGCTATGGTGTAGCAACCCCCAAAGGCTCAGCATTAAGGTGGGTGGAATAATATAACAATATCCATGTTGTTATAGTATTCCACCTACCCTGATGTATTGTGTTGTCATTTTCTTTCTTGTGGATTTTGAGGTAACTTAAAAGTTTAAAATCTTCAGTATTCCATGGAGTTAAATAAGACGGTAAATTATGGTTTCATTTATTTAATGCATCCATTTCTTTGTGTTCTCTTCGTGTTGTCCTCTCTGATTGTTTGTTGCTGTTTTAATTTTACAGTTCAATGGCTTTTTCAATTTAAATGGTAAAAGCCAAGTTAACCTGCCATATGTGACGAATGTTAACTGCATGATGTGGTGTTCTTGTTACTTTTTTTCTCAAAGACGATTTCCCCATCCCGCACACTTCAGTTTTGAGCAAATGTTATCCTCCATGCCACCTTCCAATATTTAACCCTGTATTTGCTGTACAGACATTTTGATAGCTCCACGTTCTGTGAAATTTTAGCCAATTTGTCCTCTTGTGCTCCTTTTTTTATACGTTACGATTTCCTAAGCATTTGTGCACTTCTTCTTACAAGTTATGTTTTATCGTTTCAAGAAATGCTGTTAACCTGGCAGTATTAAAACTGAATGAGCAAGGCCTCTTGGACAAATTGAAAAACAAATGGTGGTACGACAAAGGAGAGTGCGGCAGCGGGGGAGGTGACTCCAAGGTCAGCCTCAATGTCACCACAATCGGGTACCTTAGCAAAGAGTAATCGGCAAGGCTGTTATTTTGCTTCTCAAGAAAAAAAAAACCTCAAAAAGAAAGCAGATGAAAACTATTTCACTAATTGTGGTGGGGGAAAAAAAGTTATTTTCTTGCTCAGTAGCTCTTTCAAAGAAACGGTCTGATTTAATATCAGAGGGTTTGTTCAAGCTTGGAAACCTTATGTAACTAACAGATAGAAAGTCTAGTGTTGGTGGGACCTACACAGAGTAAATCACTGAGGTGACTGTGCAAGAAACCAATGATCACCTCTGGTCACCATCCCAACTCCTGAGAGCAAGGGTTTATGAGGCTTTTTTTGCCAGGACCAGCACAGGCCTGGAGGTGAAAGAGCTCCTGTTTCCTTTGCCCTTCTGGGGAGGCTTTGGAAATGTTGCCTGGAGTATTCAAATGTCACCTTTTGTACAGCACTGACCAGTCTTCTGCACAGCCCTGTGCAGGAGCCCTGTGTCTGTGTTTGACATGCCTTTGGTACAGACTTGGACTCAAATCTGGCTCCAGTGGCAGCAGTAGCAGCTTTATCACTGCCTTCTGCTGAGCTGAGGCTTCCCCCAGCCTTCCAGGCAGCCTGGACTGTACCTCCACAAAGTTGCTTCAATGAGCTCATGTATTGCAAATGTTAACTAGTGTGCTTTCCTCTTGCCAGCTTTGCCCTGTAGCACTGGCAGTTCCTGCAGTCTTTAACCAGTGAGGATAAGCTGTAGCTGGAGTTGGCTGGGTGCTGTTGGTCACCTTGGGTGCAGGAATTACCAAGAAAATTAATTTAAATGACATTGTTATACTGAAAAGTACTGAAATTCATTTTTATAGTGACACTCTCCTACATCTAGTAAAACCAGATCTTTAGGGAGCAATAACTCCTAATCGCTCCAATAAAAATGTTTCAGATTCGGTCCAAAATCAATAATAACAGTAAACTGCAGTTTCAGACAATTACTGCAAATTACTGCTGCAATCTATTAATAAGAGTTGCATACAGTTGGCTACATAGGAAATTGCTCAGCTCGTCATGTCTGCTGCTAGCAAAAGCCACTGTGTAATATTAAAGGAAGGGGAAGCTCTTGAATTTGGATTGATTCAGTTGCTGGAGGTCTGCAGTGCTCAGCAGCAGCCTGGAGATGAGCACAAGCCTTTTTATGCTTTTTAGCTCTGCTGCTCATCCTTCACAGAACATTTTTATATGTCATATTTGCCAGTATATTAAACGTTTAATATCCTCCTGGGATCCAGCACCTCGTTGTGTAATGCGGCCTCCCTGAACAAAAACTCTTCATTCAAACCAGCCTCAATGAACTTCATTGCTCCCAGTTCATTGAATTAAACCCAGCCAATGACACTTACAGCCCTGAGGAAACTAAAGAGAGCTTTTGAAATAGTCATAATTAGGGCAGGGCCATCCTTCTATTTTTGCTTGTGCTGGAAGATGTTTTCCCAAAAACGATGCTGTCTATTTGGCAGGCCCCTGGCATGGTCAGGCAGCGGTGAGGGAGTGAATCTGGCGTGCTGTGGTACCACGAGTTGGTACCCAGAGAAGAGGGAAGGGCAGCAGTCGCAGTAATGTGTGTTTTGCTGGTTTAGTCCCAAGTGGTGTCTGTCTGCCGTTTGTTGTAACACGCTGTGGTGAAGGACTGGTTTGAGCTGCACTCATCAGCCTCCCCCAGAAGACTGAGCTAAGGGAGGCAGGGAAGGGGTTAGTTACAGGTGTGGTTAATCGAAGGGCTTTTTTGTTAGAGTGGCTTTTCCTTTGAGGTGGTTCTGTAGGCCCTGAGCGCTGCAGCAGACAGGGAGTGCCTTCCCAGCCCAGCAGGAGCCAGGGTGAGCGCTGCTGCTGCCCCGGTGCTCCACAGCTCCAAGAGTCTCGCTGGCCTCTCTCTCCTCACTGTCCTCCCACCACAAGTTGCCCTCATCATCTCATCCCATCTCTCGGGTTAATTGTTCATATGAACATGGCTTCATTTGTAGAGCATTCAGAGGAGTCGCTTCCAAGCTGTTCTTTTTTTGCCTTTGAGCTTGAGGAGGTGGCAGCGGGGGTCAGGATGGGTGGAGCTGCAGGCCGTGCCCCGGCCAGGGCGGGCATTGCTGGCTCGGGCAGCTCTCTAGCGGCCGGGCTGACGGGCTCCCCTCGGGCTCCCCTCAGCCTCCCCACTAGAGACCGCCTTGCGACGCCGAGCCCGCAATCCGCCAGCCCTGCTGGCAGGGCTGTGTGCCGTGGGAGTCGTGTCACACTGCTGGGGCCACTTCCTCAGGCTGCATTTCTCTGTGACGGGTACTTTAGGTCGGCTGAGAGGCAGAGGTAAGTGTGACGTGTCTGCTGCTTGTGGCAGTGCTGGAGTGTGCCGGTGCCCCCGCAGGCCCCGCTCGCCCCGTGCCGCCGTGGGCTGTGCCGGGCTCCGAGGGCAATGACTGAGCTGAGTTTGGCCCTTGGTACCCTGCCTTCATCGCCTCTGGAAAATTCAGCAGTGACTTCCGTTTTCACAAGGATTTTGAGTCTTGCAGCGGGAAAAAGGAGAGGTATTCAACTGTCTTTCTGCAGGTTTGGAATGTGCTGGTTTACACAGAGTGTAAGGTTAGGCCTGTGGGCATTCCGTGCTCCTGGGGTTCACTTGTAATTCAAGACTGAAGAGATTGTGCCATTTTAATGAGTTTGTTTGAAAGGCCTCAGCTGACATGTGTCTTGTTTTCAGTGCTGGTGTGGAGCAGAGGGGCCAGTGTGCCCTGCAGTGCCTTAGCTGTTGGTACTGCCCTGGCAAGGGGGTTACCCCTTTTCAGTAGTTCCTTGTTTAACAAGTCTGAAGGGGAATGTGCTCCAGCCAGACGTAATTTTTCTGGGATGCATGTCAGTATTTGGCTGATGCAGACATTCTGGTGCATGCATCAAAACTTTCACTTAGCCCTCCAAAATGAGCATGAATTTAGTTCCATGGCAAAATTATCCTCTCTTCAAATGCTCTTATACATGCAAGCTGTGTTCTCAATCATGAGAGAATACAAAATAGCAGTTGTAAAAAAAACCATATTCCAGGAAATATGTTGCAGTGTATTGCCAGTTTGGAAACTAATTACTTTGTTTATTATACAGTCCTATAATCTTAGAGCTGAGTGATGGCTGAATAGGGATTTAACAAGAATTAGACAAAAGGGGATGCAGACGGCGGTCACAAGCTGAGTGACTTCAGTGAAACTAATTATTCAGTGGCATAGGCACAATTTTCTGCTAAGATAAATTCCTGTAGTTCTGCGATTGATAAATTTCTTGTATTCTTGTACCTTCGTGGTAACATTTAATGACAACCAACATGGAAGGAGAATGTTTGAACGCAGCTTCTCACCAACTTCACGTGCCAAGATTCCTTGCTAATTATTTGACTTAATTTCTTTAATATATTCTTATTTTCCAATTGTTTCTTTTTAATCACA
Source organism: Nicator chloris (assembly GCA_013400495.1). Taxonomy (NCBI): domain Eukaryota; kingdom Metazoa; phylum Chordata; class Aves; order Passeriformes; family Pycnonotidae; genus Nicator; species Nicator chloris. Next base: position 398,373 of record WAAE01002018.1, read on the forward strand.
GAATTACTTTTCCAGTGTGCTAGTTGAGTTCTGCCCTCAGAGCTGTGCTCCATGCAATATCCCATTCCCAAGACCTTGGGAGCTGTGAGTGTGGCCATTAGCAGATGGGATCTGTTCCCCCGTGTCTGTGTGCTGTTTTGCTTTGATACATTTACAGCACAGCCGTTAGCATTTGCAGCATAATTTTTTTAAGTGGCATATTTTTAGAAGAAATCTGTTATGCTTTATTTTAGATGATACCTGATGCCTAAAGAGCACCATTGCCAAACACGTCGTGCATAAAAGAGAACATTTGGGGGAATGGCTATCTGAAAAAGATGCAGCACGATTTATTTGAGCAATTTGTTTGAAATTATGTTCATCAGCATGAATTTCCTTGTCATCCATTCTATAGGCCTGCGTTATGAGCTGGAAAAAGATAAAATGGCTGATCAGAGCCAGTGACAGTAACACAGAGCTAATTCATGCTCAGAGCTGGGAAAGAAATATGAAATAACTGTATTGTGCAAATTAGTGACAAAGCAAAATAATGCTTTAAAAGGAAGACACCAGAATATTGGTTTAATTGACAGCTATTACTTTATAGCATATTAGGAAATGATACTGTGTATGTTTTGTGCCAGAGATGAAGTCTTAGTGCTCCAGGAGTTCATTGGAGCATCTCAGAGCACTGCCAAGAAGGGCAGAGAGCCTACTCTGGTTTGCAGAAACAGCAGTGCTGTTGTGCAGATTGTTGAGGGTATTTTCCTGGAAATGGAACTGGGAGAAGCAGCACAATAACTGGGGGAGAGGAGGTTGCCTGCACTGGGAAGGAGTAGGTGGAGTCAGAACTGGTGGTGTCCAAGGATTGGGAACTGGTTACTTTTGCCAGTATAATTATGGAGTTTGGCTTTGCTGCCTTGCCAAAGCCAACTCAAGACCTGAATGTGCCAGACCTGCTTGTGCAGCATTAATTGTGGCAGACCTGGGGCTGGCCATGTCCTGCCTTCATGGCCAAAAGAAGTCCTGAAGACTTGTTAATTGTGCACTCCTTTTGATAATATCTGTGGTGCTTAACAGTTAATTTCCATAGATTGCTTACTGAGTCATTTATCCTGCACTGGCAGTATCAGTGTGAGAAAAGCCAAGGCGGACAGCTCTGTGCTACTGGAAAAGGAAAAAAGGAAAACCAGCAGCTGGAAGTGGAGCTCCCAGCAGCAGGAGCAGGGCTCTTCCTTTGAACGTCTCCCTGGGGTTCTGGCCTTGGTTGTTTGTCTTCAGTAGTAAGTGCTGTCATTTAACATACAAAGGGAAAAGTAAATGCCTTTCTTCTTTCTCAGAGTGACTCTGATGTTTCAGCATTGTGCTCACGTGGACGCAGGCACTGGTGCTGCTCTGGATTTCCGTGGGCTGAATGCCTCTAGCTTTTGTACACACGATGTAGCTGTTCTTTGAATGTCTTGTGTAGCCTTTGGACTAAGCAGCACTACCTGCAGCCTGCTGAGGAGCCAAGAGCAGGAGTCTCTGAAGAAGCCGTTTCAAGAGGAAAATAAAGATGGGGGCAAAAATGGATGTGCCTAGAGACAAGAGAAAGAGAAGGTGAGGGGATAGCCGGCATGCAAGGTAAGTTGAGTCTCTTGCTCGTACCCATCCAGGTTAGAAAGGACCCAAGCAATGGCAGGAAAGGTCCATGCTGCTCTTTCAGATGTAGGTTTGTGTGATGTTGAGAACCTGCCCTCCTCTGGCCACATCCATAGCTGAGGTGTGGGGCCCTGCTGTGAATGAGCTGCAGTGACTCCTTATGGCTTGTGTTTCCTAATCCAGTTGGTGTGCGTTATTGCATTAGCACTTGGCACTTAGCTGAAATTATGAGCCTGTTAGTACAGAGTTTAATTTGTTTGAGCTACATTTGTGAAACGTAAATATTCTTTCATAGAGACAGCTGCTGCTGCCAAACACAGGCTGCAAACTCTGCAGAGAGCAGAGGAATTGCAGCCTCAGCTGTATGTGGTAACACATCTGCCTCTGTAGAGGTGTGCACAGTGTCTGTAGATGGTGCAATGACATCATGCACTCATTCAAACCCCCAAATTTAAAATCTATACCTGTGACCAAAGGAAAAACCCTTCAGATTCCACAAGGATAAACTGGAGGCTCCAACCTGTAATGGCAGGTTACTCCTGCCCAGTAATGGGGACTACAACAAAGTTCTGTTCTGGAGAGCTATTGCAGCTGCTGAGAGCTCAGCAGGAGCCGAGCCCATGGCCTGGCAGCCAGGGAGCTGCAGCTCCAGGCCTCCTCAGCATCACTCAGGCCCCGGGGCCTTGAGCAAAGGGAGCTGCTGCTGGCTCTGCTGTGGAGGAAAAACAATATCCTCTGCCTCCAGGCACTACCCCAGCCATCAACATGCAGCATATTTCTTAGGTGGCTGTGGGATATATAGGGCTTGAGGTGCTGAGTTTTAATTCTGTAATTTTGTAAGCTCTTTGTCTTTCTAAACTAGATGGCTTTCACTTTTATCCCTTTCTCTGCCCATCCATAAAGCATCTCAATCCCTCAAATGTTAAATCTTGGAGATGTGCAACTGCAGGTAACACAGAGCAGGGAAAAAGTGGTGTGGGTCTGAAATGGTAGCAAAGAGCAACCAGGGGCTCATTACTTGAAAAAGAAATGCCCGATGCTTTTTGCATTTTTTCATTGAATATTAAATGTTCAGTGTGGAATACCAAAGATCACTTTTTGAGACAGAGGGTATGAAATAGTGAGTGACAAGAAGGAACAGGGATTGCCCATATGGGTTTACGCCTGTATTTTCAGGGCTCTTCACTCCTGCTTGAGAAAGCAGGCAACTGTAGTCCTTAAACAAACATAGTGGGTTTGGATAAGGAGCCCATTTCCAAATACAGTCTTTCCCATCCCTCACTTGTGGGTGTGTCACAGAACATGAAGTCATGGCACAGAGACATTGCTAAATTGGTAAATTGCAACAGGCAGATGGATGATCTGATCTGAGCAAGAGCAGAGCCCTTGGACAATGCATTAGGTTTTATATCTATTCAGAAGTTATTTCAGTAACAAGATCTGACAAAAAGTCCTTTCAATAGTTACAGGTCAGACTGGGATTTATACAGCTTGGGGGAATAAAGTGCCTTATTTGATTTAGAGGGGTCTTTAACATCAAGCAATGCCCTCTGGGGAGTAGTGCTGGATTTGGTGTATCTTCCTAGATTGTTTCTATCTTTATATTTTAATGATACCAAGATGGTTGTTAGTGAGATTTTTTTATGGTATCCTGTCAAATTAAGCAGAGAGTCTGGGCTTGATTTCTGCCTTTGTGAGTCCCTGCACAGCCGTGTGCCTGTGCTGGCTCAGGGATGCAAGTGGCCAGTTGCCTTCTGGGCCACTCAGCCGCACTCAGCAGGACTGGAGGCCCTGTTCAGCATCACCTCCCTCCTCCTGCCAGCAGGGCAGGGAAGGCTGGTGGTTCTGTGCCATGTGTGGCAGTGCTGGATTTCTCTGCTGGGCTTGGGGCAGTGCCAGGCAGTGGTGCCGTGGTTCAGGGGCACTCTGGGGGTTGCTCAGTTGGTCAGAGCAGGGGTCTCATAACACCAAGGTTGGGGGCTCTGTCCCTGTATGGGCCTTTCACTTAAGAGGTGGACTCAGTGGTCCTTGTGGGTCTCCTCCAGCTCAGAATATTCTGTTTTTCTATAATCTCTGTGCTCTTCAGGTATTTGCCTCTTGGAGCATGGTAAATGTGACATGTCCCATGTCTACAGCAAGCTTCCCCTGAAGTTAGTGGGGATTAGCCAGTGACTAGCAGGAACAATTAATTCAGTGTTTTCAGAAGTTTTACCTAAGAGGATTTTAGGAAGCATTTTGGATTTAGAAAATACTTGTTTGTTTGCACCTTATTTCACTTGCCTTTCTCTGACACTGTGAGGTGGGTTTTAGAAACCCAAGTGTTTAACATCTGAACTCTTTGATGTTAAAATGGTTTTGGTTGGGTTGTGCTGATGTCGGCAATCCCAGGGATGTTCCAGCCAGCAAGGACAGCTCTGGTCATAAGGAACAAAGGAAAACATTTCTTGCTGTAGAAGTCACAGTGCTCTAAATATGTCATATTCTTAAATTAAAAGGATTAGGCAAAACCAACAGGGATTATTTCATTATAAAACAAGTTTGTTATTATTTAGTGATAAAACAAGTCAAAAACCACTTCATGAGGTACTGACCTGGTGCCACCATGGGCTCTGATGTCCTTCACATCACTGAGATTTGGGCAGGAGGGTGAGGAGCCCTGCAGAGGCCGAGCCCTCAATCTGACCATGGGGCAGCACTGTGATGCAGAGGGAGGATGTCACATTTCGTTAGGAGGGACAGATTTGCCAGAAGCCTCCTGTGGCTGTCCATTGCTCTGATGCCACAAATCAGCAATAAATCTGGCCTAGCCATATACTAGCCCAGACTTACAGCTGTTCTATGCTGTGAGGTGTGACACAGCCAGAGCCTGGGGTTGTCTTTGGCACTGTGATTTCACCTTCTCCTGTGCACCCAAAGGGCCAGTACCAAGGTGCAGGGACTCACAAACAGCTTTGCTCTAAGTGCTGCATCCCAAGTGATGTGTGCCTGCATTTCCACAACACTTCTCCAACCAGAGGAATCTGTTGTCTGCTGTTGTACTGCTGGGAAGAATGAACAAGGGCCTGTTGGTGACCACCCAGGATGGTGCACTGTGGTAGCTGCAGTGTGAGGGAGGTCTCTTAGCAAAGGGCAGTCCTGGTGACCATTCACAGGGAGGTCTCTTAGCAAAGGGCAGTCCTGGTGACCGTATTTGCTGTATGTTTAGAGCCAGCATCCATCTGCTTTTGTGAGAAGGATCTCCACTGCCAATGGCCCTAAATTTCTTAGCTTCACCTCTAAGTGAACTCTGTATTGCTGGGTGAGATGGCCCACGTCCCCCCAGTGCTGCTGGGGACGTGGATGGGGACGTGGATGGGGACATGGTGTCCTGGCCAAGTAGCCCTGTGGAGCTCTCCTGGGCAGGGGCACTCATGAGCAGTGAAGCTGCAGTGCTTGGAGTTCCTGCCCAGTGTTTGACATCTCCTGAGCCAGCCAGGCATCCCTCCCTGGCTGCAGTGCTGATCAGGTCTGCTGCAGCTTGTGCTCTGCTCTCCTGAGCCACAGCCCCAGGCACACGTTGAAGAAAGGATGTTTTCAAGACCAGAGAGGAGCTCTCAATGCTGAATGTTATTCTGGTCATCCTTCAAGTTCATGGGTGATTTCTTTACCCTCTACCCCCAAAAAAGCTGTGTTTGGACTCTCAAGATGCTGCAAGCAACACTGCTGTGAAAATGCCACTCTCCAGAAAATCAGGAACCAGCTGATGGTGGGTGAATGAACACCTGCAGCTGTAAAACCCAGGTAGTGAGAGGTGCCAGGGCAGCCCATGGGCAGTCCCATGCCCTGAGAGATTCGGTGGAGCCCAGGCACTGCCCTCCCCATCCTGTGCCACCCCAAGGAAGCCCTTTAATTGGTGCTTTGAAGAGCCTTGCTTGTTACACCTTTACTTTGCAGCTTGCTTTTCTGAAAGATTGCATCTAAAAATTCTAAATGAATTCTGAGCAATGGTTCATCTGGTTTGAAAGGAACAGTGTGTTGTCTGCTGAGTTCATTCACTCTCCTTGGCAGTGATTGGGTTTGGGTATAACATTTATATTACATCCATTAGAGCATGGAATGGGATGTGAATTATCCAAAGCTGTTCCAATCATCACTTAAATCTTTACAGATTGCAAGTAATAAACATAACTACAGTGTTGCTGAGACTTCATGCCACTCAAACACTAGTTGGAGCTGGAAAAAGTCTGCAGATTATTGGGTGAGATGTTCAAGTCCTAAAGTGACTTCTGTTGCCAGTTCTCACCTCTAGTGGTCACCGATTCCTTGTGTCACTGCGCCTTGTGAGGACCAACCCGAACACTGGCTACAAAGGCATCTTTCCTGGAAAATGGCTCTTTCCTGGCAAGATGGCAGTGTTCTTTTCATGAGTTAACTGTGCTTTTCTAAGAAACTGCTCAGACTCTTTGCTGCAGGAAAGGGCCCTGTTTTCAGCACTAGCACACGAACACGATGGCCAGTAACTGGAAGCCAGCTGCCAAAGGAGCAGCCTGGACAGCTTTTGCAGTCATGTGGGACTGCAGCCTGCTGGGCCTGTGTCTGCAGCTGGTAGGAGTTAGTGATGGTAGTGGGTAGAACATCTGGTTTGGGGTTATCTTCTTTAAATAGGTGCGGGTGAAATCATGACAATTAACCTAAAAGGCCATTAATCACACCACTAAAAAGCTGTTACAATTTATAATTTGAGAGGGTCAGAAGTTCTACCTTCCCACTTCTAGTACTAATAAAGATCTACTCCTTAGATGATTAATTTACTTGTCTTCTACTTCAAGCTTGTTCTGGCCAGAAAGAATGGAAAGAAATACTGTAACACCACCAGTTTTCTCAGTGGAGATAAAATTTACTGCAACTAACCTGAAACTGGAGCTTTGGTAAGAGGAGGCAAGGCAAGAAATCCCTCAGACAGGTAAGGCTGTCTCAAAGAGACGAGGAGAGGGCAGATGGCCTCTGAGTCATTGTGTTTCTTCTTCATATTAATTGCATGAATGGAAGATGGGTAATAATGAAATATAAATGTAATAAACGCTCTGCAAAGAGCACATAGCAGCTCCTTCTTCTGACAAGGAGTATCTGCATGGTGAACATAGCCTGGAAACAATGCCATGTCTTGTACAGGATCAGCCTGCATGACAAAGTGCTGTAGCACTTCCTGAATTTGAGAGAGAAGTGGCTCCAGCTTTTAAATTGAACCTGAAGCTTTGAGGGCCCAGCTCAGGGGTGAGATTTTAATGAGTTTGTTTTTCAAAAATCAGTTCATTCCATCAGTATCATCCTGTCATCTGGGGCCACCAGCAGCAAAGGGTGCAAAGGGCTTCTGGGTGTGGTGTCCTGCACCCAGACAGGCTGAAGTGCAGCAGGGAGGAGGCCCCAGAGCCACACAGCAAAAGGAAAAGGTTCCCTTTGGGATGGTGTCATATTAAATCTGGAAAAAGACTGGCACAGCTTGTTTTCTACCAGTAGCTGATGGTTGAAGAGGGGAAGGTTCTGCTGCCAGCACCTGAACAGAGTCTCCTAACAGGGTGGCAGAAAAACAAAACAGCTGAAACACCAATAAAACCCACTTCTGTCAAGGTATAAAATGGTGTTTGTGGCAGTCTCTGTAAAGCCTATAAAACAGGTGGGCACTGATCTTAATGTGCCTCTGTTAAACAAAACAACCAGAGCAGATGGCTTAATTCCCCTCTAAGGCTGTGCTGTCCCATATGAGGCTCCTGGTATTATTGCTCTGAACTCCAGTCTTCCAGTCATTTGTGGAAAAAGATCTTAGCAGGGTTTGGTAGAGTTTCCCAGGAGAACCAACCTCACAGCCTTAAGCCTAAATGATTCAGATATATTGGATGAAAAGCAAAAGCAAGGAAACAACAAAATCCTTCAGTTACGGGAAGGAAGAAAAACACTGAAAGTTTCTGGACAAGAATACCACCCTGTGGAATCCAAAATGCTAACATCCTGATCCAAATGGCCTCATCTCATTTTCCTGGCATACAGAGCACAAGAGAACACAAGCTCTCAAACTTCTGAACATTTTACTTTTATCAAAGCAACCAAACTAACAGAGAGAAGTCTGGAAACCGCGCAGGGGAGGTGAAAAAGAATCCCATCATAAACTAAAGCATGGAAAAACAGTGGAAGTCACCTAGGAAAGAGCTGAGGACTTCATAGGATATCCCATACAGCCCAACAACAGCAACATAATTTAAAAAAAAACAGCTGGAAAGCACAAAAATATCCCAAGAAAACTACAAGGAAATGAGAGTCTTTTGAGACAGAGTCCCAGAAAGTGAGGAAACGATCCTCTGAGGTGGACAGCAAGAGAAGAGGGTGGCTGGTGACACAGCCTTCCCATGGGACCCAGACAAGTCGTGTAGTGTCTCCATTCCTCTGCCTCTAAGGCAACTCTAAAAATCCCCCTCGGTCAAGCAGTGCCAGGGCAAGCTATGAAAAATCCCCTTCCCAGACCAGCAGCCATCACTCCTAGAAGAGCCCTGCAATTCCCTCTACAAAAACCAGATTGCTTTGCAGCTTGGTAGCCTCCAACTGGCTGGCACGGGCACTGGCACTGCCCAGGGGACCTGCTGGGGGTGAGCTGAGGGGTGGCACAGGGTTTGTGTTCCATGGGCACTACTGAGCACTCAGTGGAAAATGCCAGGATCCAGACAGGGCTCTCTGCATGTCCATCAGCATCTCAGCCAAGGCCATGGCTGACTGACTGTTAAATTGAACCAGGCTGCACGGCTACTCAGAGATGAGCAATGGGAAGAGGTAGCAGCAGCCAGGCTCACTTTCCAATCTAGCTGCTTCCCTTGGGAATTTGGGATTTGAGGAGTCCGTCCCACACCAGCTCATACTGCATTCCTGAAGTGCTGGACCAGGGGTTGCAGAGGCATCACGCCTTCTCCCACCATAAGGTTTCTCAAATCCTGCTGCAGAGGAAGCAGCTTAGGCATTAGGAGGTTTGGGAAATTTCCTGGAAGCAGGCAAAATTGTTCCTTAGGACTTTGATGAAACGAACTGTATTTTGTGCTTCACAAATTGGTGCCTTTTCTTGCACATTGAGAGGCTGCCCTTGCCCAGGTACGAGGTATTCACCCCAGTGCCCTGCCCAGGGAAGCAGCTGAGCCAAGGGAGGCTGGGAACTTGCTCAGGGAAATCTTCAGGTCACCTGTGTGCTGGGGGGACAGGACAGGCCAAGGCAGGGAGGGACAGGGACCAGGTACCCTTTTGTGTCTGACTTGCCTCCCCTATCCCTCTGTACACGACCTGACCCTCTGGTACCAGGTGCCTGCGCAGCCCCCGTGCCAGGCAGGATGGGGACAGCCCCAGCACCAGGGCACCCTGGCACGGTGACAGCTCCACCAGCAAAGCCTGGGTGGCTCTGAAGCAGGAGTGACTCCTTGGCACCTGTCTGCCCATCCCACTCAGCTCCTCCTGCTAAGACACATGGATGGCCCAAATCTCCTCCCTCCTACCCAGGGCTGTGGTACCTCACCTGGCAAACAGGGCTGTGACAAATGATAGTAAAAAGCCCAGTTTAGGCAAATTCCCATCTGTTTAGTTAAGATAACTTTAGTTTACTACTTTTTTTTTCTTTCTTGGCATTTGTGTGTGTGCAATTAGCGGCAATCTTGGCTTTAAAAAAATGAAGCACCCTAATTAGCATATTAAGCCTCCTCATTTCCCAGTACTGTATAATGTTGTGAAAGCTAATCTATAATGTATTGGATGTTATGCAAATTCTCAGTACTCCGTATGGGGTTTACAAAGGCATGCAAATTAAAAACAGTGTTCAGAATAGGACTGGGGGGAGGGGAAAATTTGCACAATAAAATATGCAGGTAGGAGGAAAGGTGTTTATAACCTTCTTCCTATTGTTTGTGTATTCTCAGCTGCACAATGCTTTTCAAAGCTGAGAGAGGTATTGCATAAAATCTCCAAATGGGATAGTTTTAAAATGAAATTTTAAATGAGAGTACTGTTTTCTGAGCAATAATTCACCCCTCTCTCTGCTGGGGCGTTTTAGGGGAAGGTGAAGGCACTGAGCTTTCACCGGCTGGCACTGCAGGCATGCACAGCTGCCCGTACTTGTTCGTCGGGGGGTCCCCGGGGGCGTCCACAAGCCCAGCTGCCCAGGAGGGGCCGTGGTGGTGGCTCGGCCAGGACACGGGTGCTCCCCGTTGGTGTCACCGAGAAGGGCAGGTGCGATCCGCGGGCTGCCGGCAGAGTCTGGGAGCATGTCTGGGTCCCGTTGGTGTCACAGCCCTGCCCGCAGGGGATGCGGTGTCTGGGTCCCCTTGGTGTCGCAGCCCTGCCCGCAGGGGATGCAGGCGGGGCTGCAGCACAGCTGGCTTTTCAGGGTGCCGCTGGCTCCTGCTGCAGGAGCTGTGCCAGCAAACACGCTCTGTCTCGTGTGGTTTGTCACCGCCACCCTTGGCTGTGTCCAGCTGAGTGTGTACAGCCAGGCCTGGCTGATACTTGACTAGATTACAGTTGGCGCTTAAAAATAGCCATTTTATAAAAAGAAAGTCTTGGCTGGTGTCAAACGGAGCCCTGTGCAGGCCAGGAGTGGTGCTGCCTGTGCCTGGACAGCCGGGAAGCTGCGCAGGCAGTGCTGGCAGTGCTGCTGCTGGGACCAGTGCTGCTCCCCCCCTGGACGGGGGTTTGCCTGCTTTTCCTGCTTTCCCTGCTGGCCTGGGTAACACGGCACAGGGTCATGTCGGAGCAGGAGCAGGAACTGGAGATGTCCCTTGGAAGGGAGCCTGTCTCATGGAAACAGGCAGGAAAAAAACCAAGACATTACACAAGGAGGAATGGCAATGACAAAACCTAACCCAGAGCTCCTCAGGTGCTGCTTTGCCATGTGCAAGGGGCAGATGAGCTCAGCGCCCCTGGGCTGTGGGCACCTGGCAGCACCGCTCAGCAACTCCATTTATCCAACATTTGCCACACATCTGCCAACATTTCCCACCCTGGGCGCTTTGAGGGGTGTTTCCATACTCATTAATTTGCTTCACAGAGGTCTGCATTTGCTTGTGTTGTGCTGCAGTTCCCTGGACGGGGGAGTTGGAGAGGCAGCAGCTGGGGAGTGCAGCCGAGCACAATGCCAGCCGTGGGAAGGGGCTGTGAGGGCTGGCAGTGCCCCCCAGAGATGCTGCCCGGGGGTTTGCCGTGCAGGGGTGCACACAGGTGTGCGCACAGGTGTGCACAGAGACCCGCCAGGACGGGGGATCAGGGGCTGTGGGGGCTGGCAGTGCCCCCCAGGGATGCTGCCCAGGGGTTTGCCGTGCAGGGGTGCGCACAGGTGTGCGCACAGGTGTGCACAGAGACCCGCCAGGACGGGGGATCAGGGGCTGCCAGCCTTGTGCCACTGTGAGAAGCCACAGGGGCTGCTGTGGGGGCTTCTGTCTGTTGGAGCAATAGGGGCTCCTGCTGGATCAAACCCACCCAGACCTGTACAGCTACTGCAAGAGCCTGTGGGGAACCACAGTGGGAGATTGGCCTTGCTCTGTTTCTGCTGCCTCCATTTAACAGTGAGTGCCGATTACTCAAAGCGATATGGGCAGGACCTGGTAATGTAGAGATGCTCTAGCCTTAACTTAAGGGGATGATCCAGTTGCCTGCAGTGTAAATTCTTTGTGGCCAGGAACCCTGCTTTATCGCTTTGTATAGTTTTAAAATAGTTTAAAGATTGAATAACATAAAATAACATAATATAATGTTATTTATGTTATTTCCCACGTGAAGAACTCCTGTAAACCTTGCAGTATTGAAACTCAGTGAACAAGGCATCTTAGACAAGCTGAAAAACAAATGGTGGTACGATAAGGGTGAATGTGGAGCCAAGGACTCCGGAAGTAAGGTCAGTCGCTGAAGGTCTTTTTGTACTGATTAGCAATCACATTTTGACCCACTGTTTGTTTATACCAAGAATGACTTTCAAAAATTGCTATTTACATTTTGAAGGTTGAAAGAAAAGATTAGAAAAAAATAAGTCTCAGAACATGACAGCATTTTTCTTATATGCAGTAACAGACTGTAGTTGTATGTTTCACTGTGTATTCTAGAAGCATGCTAAGAGAAGCCCCCAAGCCTCCAAAGCTGGTGTCATCTCAGTGTGCAAGTTTCAGCACAGTCACTGTCTATTCTTTAGGCCAGCATCTTTTCTTATTTTTATTGAAAAAACCCTTTTTTGTTTCAAAATTATTACTTGGGTTCTCTACATGTCAGTTTGGGAAACAGTCACATGCTTGCTAAGGGCACAAATTTTCAGGACAGGCAGCTGATAAAAAAAAAAATCTTTCCTGCCCTATTTGCCAATTCAGTTTGAAATTGGTTGGATTAAAAAAAAAATCATTACCTAAATATTGTATATTCCTTTTTACACTGCTTTGGACCATTTTGCTGCTGTACTGTCCTGTCATCCACCAGCTGTGCTGGGGCTGTCCAGCCTCAGGCAGGAGCACTGCAGACCCCAGGGCAGGTCCCACCCCTGAGGTGGATTGACCCAGTAGCTGCACAAGTAAATTGTAGGGAATATTTATTTACACCATTCCATTAAAAGAAGGATTTTTTTTTTTTTTTTTAATGCTTATAGACCCATTGGGGAGAAAAACTCTGTAAAAGTGCTGGGCTCGTTGGAGTGAAGGACACTTTGAAAGGCACCAAGAGGAGCAGGAATCCAGCTCCAGCTGAGATCGGTCACAGTTGAGTGCCTAACTCCCCTGGTGCCTTTGGAAGTGCTCTCTGTAATCATTCAAACAGAAAACTATCATTCCAAAGCCCCCTTTCAGTGTTTGAGGACAATTTCAAGTTCCAGCGAGGCCAATAATCAAGTCCCATTGATTTCAGTGGGACTGGAAGTTGCTTAGGGCACAACCCAGTAGCTGTGGTATCAGATAGATCTGGGCTGGTGGGATATCTGAACTCACGGCAGCTGCCACAGGGAGCTGTGATGGGAAAGAGGTATAAATGATTAAGACCTTCAGTTTAAATGGCAGGTTGTTTGCTGCAACCACATCTATCCAAACTGCCTGTGAAGCACACAGACACTTACAAGGTAGATCATACTTTACTCTGACTTCATGCAAATTTAGCTCTCCCTAGAGAGATTTGTTAACTGAGTCTGTCAGCAGTGTCTTCTCTGGGCACAGGCAAATTCCTTTGGCACCTGCCCATCCACCCTGGCCAGTGAGGGTGGCAGCCCAGCCAGCTGTGCCAGCCAGGAGCTGTTCCACAGCCACCCACCCATGCAGCAGCAGAAGGATTGCAGCTCTATTTAATCCCATTCCAGAACCCTGTTTTAAAAAACACAAGCATCTCCCCCATCTGACATGTATTGAAGGAAGATAAACCCTGACCAGTGATTTTTGTGTTACAGTGTCTGATTTCATTCAATAACTCACTCTCCAGAAGGTGCTAGTTTAGCTCAGGGCTCTGCTACTTGACCTCTAAGCAGCTGACCATCTTCCTAGGGTGGGCTTTTTTCCCTAACTGTTGAAAACACATGGTTAAGTTTAGCAGCATCCCAAGAATTTTACCTACATTGACCAAACCCAAGTGTGTAGTGGTTTGGCTTTTTCTTTTCCCAGTTTTGTCATGGCCTTCTGTAAATCCTGCTGTTCTATGCAGCCACCAGCACAACTTTCCCCCAGTGCCATTGCTACTGGGGATGCTGGGCCGTGGGCAGCCTTGCTTTGGGCCAGGCAGTGGCCACAAAGCCCTCATGGCCTGGGAGACAGGCAGGTGTCACCCAGCACAGGTCAGGAGGTGTCACCCAGCACAGCTCAGCAGGTGTCACCCAGCACAGGTGAGGCAGGTGTCACCCAGTACAGGTCAGGAGGTGTCACCCAGCACAGGTGAGGCAGGTGTCACCAGCACAGGTCAGGAGGTGTCACCAGCACAGCTCAGCAGGTGTCACCAGCACAGGTGAGGCAGGGCAGGCACTGCCCCGGGGTGGGGGGACAGCACAGCTCCGGGGCTGGACACTGAGCACTGAGTGTAGCTATTGCAGCCAGGGCCAATGCAAAGCCTGTTGTCTGTCTGTGTGTCTGTCTGTGTGTCTGTCTCTGCTCGCAGCACAGCTAACGGCGGGGCTGCTTTCTCTTAGGACAAGACGAGTGCTCTGAGCCTGAGCAATGTTGCTGGTGTGTTCTACATCCTGGTGGGGGGCCTGGGGCTGGCCATGATGGTGGCACTGATCGAGTTCTGCTACAAGTCCCGGGCCGAGTCCAAGCGAATGAAACTCACCAAGAACACGCAGAACTTCAAACCTGCTCCTGCCACCAACACCCAGAATTACGCTACCTACAGAGAAGGCTACAACGTGTACGGCACAGAAAGTGTGAAAATCTAGGGGTACGGCTGCGGGCTGCCAGGAAACCCTCGGGCCTCTTCTTTCTTCCTTTAGAGCTCTCTGCTGTTGTGTTGTGCGCCAGGGCTGCTGCAAAAGGCTGCTGGAACACCACCTGGTGGCAGTTTTTAAGCATCAGTCGTTTAAGTTTCTTCCCAGAAGTAAGATCAGGAAGGTAGCATTGTGTTAGTTCAAATGCAAGTATTTTGTTAATTGCTTTAAAAATCATTATAATCACAATTCTCATCTCTCTTGTTGCTGATCTCTTTGTTTTGTAAGCTATAATCAGGTCAGGTAAGTGCTTGTAGGAAGTTTCCAAAAGAAACTTGCAATGGGACCAAATCTTCTGCGCTAGAATTCATGATTTCTAAAGCTGGAAAAGTAGAGCTGGATTGCTGAAATGATTCTGAAAAGGCCTGGTTAGCCCCTTGCCCACAGTCTGTGCCTCTCCCTGGGCTGAGCCCCCTCCCCTCGCTGCCAGGCAGTGATGAATGTCTCTGGTTTTGTTTTAGATCTTCACCCTGACAGCATGCAAGACAAAAAGCAGCAGAGAATGTGGCTACTTCATGGATTTGGACCATCTGAGCCAGTTGTACTCTCTCCGAGGTGTCAGGCGTGACACGCATTGATGATGGTGCAATGTACTTTTAATTGGAAAAACTGGTATTTTTTCCTTCAGTGCCTTATGGAAGACTCTGAGACTCACAACAATGCAAACCATCACCGAAATATTCTTGCTTTGCTTCAAAGAAGTAAACGAAAAAGAAGAAGAGAGGAAAAGAAAAAGAAAAAAAGAAAAACAAATGAAAGGGAAAAAGAAAAGGACTGGTGACAAGATACTGGTATGTGAAAAAAAATTCTTGTAAAAAAAGATCAGTGCAACAAAAGCCATTCTTTGATACCACTGCACAGTAACTGAACTTTTGTGCTGAAAGCAGCTGCAGCTGGTTTCATCAGCCACCCCAATCCCATCAAATTCTGAATCTCCTCCTGACACAAAGCCTCAGAAACCTGCTGCCTGCAAACACGGACTGGCCTGCCACTGCTTGTATGAGCTGATGTCAAGGTGTTTCAGTATTTACTTACAGTGGTGTGATTTTATGTTTTATCTGAGCCACTTTAACCTTTCCAGCTAATTTGAGCAATTCTGTATAGCAGCAAAAGGTGTAACACCTGAAGGAAAGAATCCGTGCATTCAGACCAGTTAAGGTCAATGACTGTGAATCTGCAAATCCAAAAGACAGTAATTTGTGGAACTGCATGTCTTGCTTCCAGATCAGTAAATTAATTCCTTGACAAGGTAGCTAAAGTGCAGGCAGAAAATATTGCATTCCTTTTTTTTTGTTCTATCATCAGGCGTACCTACAGGTGCTTTATTAAAATGACATTGGGTGGCTTTTAAAATTAAAAAAAAAAGGAAAAGCCACTTGCTGTTTAAGTTCAGACCATATATCTCTTTTCTTGCTGTGCATTTGCATTTCAATTCACTGTTTAATATCGAGCAATGAAGCAAGAGAAGGGCAGGTTAGTTTTTCCCAGGCCTGCTTCTGCTTTGCCCAGTTCCCTCCCAGCCAGCCCTGTGCTCAGCAGTGTCCCTGTGCAGCAGCAGCAGGAAGGAGCACAGGAGCTGCAGCTGCAGTTCCAGAGTCCTGGGGAGCCATCTCACATGGCTGCTGCTCGTGCTGCTGAGTGGTGTCAGCTGCTGAATCCCTGTCCTGCCTGCTGGGGATGCTCCTGGGCAGGGACCGCCCCTGTGCAGGAGCCGCCCCGGTGCAGGAGCCGCTCCCGGGCAGGAGCCGCCCCCGGGCAGGACCTGCCTCGGTGCAGGAGCCGCCCTGTGCAGGACCCGCCTCCGTGCAGGAGCCGCCTCCGTGCAGGAGCTGTCCCCGGGCAGGACCTGCCTCTGCTGCTCCCGGAGCTCGCTGTCCTCCGGGCCAGCCTGAGACAGCAGCAGCATCTGAGCCTTCAGCCTCTGCCTGCAAAACACTTAACTCCATCTCTAAAAATAAAAATAAAAATAAAAAAAAAAAAAAAAGAAAAATAAAAAAACCCACAAAACTTTAAACATATTGTCAATCACATGGGAAATGTTCAGTGGAATATCTGCATACTAATTACCTCTAATCGGCAATATGTATTTTCCGTAGTTTATGATAGAGTTTTATTTCATCAGTAACATACAGTGAAAAAGAAACTCATTTAAACCAGTCTGACCCTTAGGCATTTAGTTTGCTGATGATAGATTTGAACTTTTAATAGGATTTAAAGACAAAAAAAAAAAAAAATCTTGTTAAAAATATGTATTTCCAACAAAATGTATTATAAAATCATTTTAAAAGCTCATAGGAGAATAATTTATTGTTCAAGTTTTTAATGAGATATTGACAAAAAAATTGTTTTATTTTCTTTTCATGAAACTGATTTTTTTTTTTTCAACTTCTGAACACGATCACTTCCCCAGCAAGGGTGAGCTAAAGCTGTGCAGTTATGAGTTATGTTTAAAACAAACTTTTTTCTTAAAAGCTGTATAAAAGATGTATGTTTATCAGATCAATTTTTAAGAGTGGAGGCTTCACACCAGTGAAGGGAGTTTGGTAAATGGTTCAATATTTTTTAAACTTGCATGTAAATCTAAAATGTGTTGAGTGCTTACCAATTCTGGCTACCAACTTCAAGCTATCAGAAGTTTGGCTGTAGTCTCATGATGATTTGTTTTGGTACGTTTTTATTTGTTTTGCTTCAGGGGGTTGGGGGTTCTTTTTCTTTGTTTGTGTTTTTGGTTTTTTTTTTTCTCCTTTTTTTTGTTTTTTTGTAATTTAAGTTCCTATTTTTGGTTGTTGAAACTGCACTTGAGTGGACAGAAAAATTGCCAAGCAAACCAATGGCTGTAAAAGCATAAACTGCATGTGTGGGCATCAATTACTGAGCCTCATTTTGATGAGGCGTTGTACAAAGAGTTTTAATACATTTTGTAAATAAAACTGTAAAGAAAAAAAAATAAAGAGCCTGCTGCTCTTTCCTTCAGGGGAGAAGGGTCCCTCCCTGCCGCTGTCCCTTCGGCCGCTCTGGGCCGCTCCTCGGACACTGAGCACACAACCCTGGACAGGGCTGGAGCAGGGGGACACGTGCCCAGCCCAGCTCCAGCAACTGCAGATGAGCTCAGGAACGAGCAGGGACTGAATCAGAGCAAGAAACAACAATTATTGAGCCCTAAAACCTTTACAAAAGGATGAAGGTTTCAGGCTGTCCTGGGTGTAAGCAGGGTGCTGTGCTGAGCACACAGCTGTGGGACCACCCTTCCCACAGGGCACAGGGAGGCGTGAAATTTACTTACTAGAAATAAAGATGTGTATTTATGTAATACATATATTTTGTATCAATATGTTTGTAATCAATATGTGTAAACGCCTGTTTATGTGCAAGGTGCCCACACAATGAACGCAGGGAGGCAAGGAGAAAATCCTGCTCTGTCCTTCAGCTTTCATTTCATGCTCAACATCCAGGCCATGGTGGGCCAGCTGCTCTTTCCAGGGAGCTGCCCTGAGCCACTCCCTGTGCTGGCCACACTCAGCAGAACTGAGTTGTGCAGCCTTCCCCAGACCCAGCAGCGTCTGCAGCGGGCTGTGTGTGCCCTGAGCCTGGCAGAAGGGCAGTGCCAGGCTGGTGCCAGCCCTGCCCTGGCTGGGCCCTGCTGCCTGCCGGGGCTCTGGGGAGCCCCACCATGGGGTGCTTTCCCTGATGGATGTGTGTCAGGGGAACCAGGGCCAGTGGCACAGCTGCACCCTGAGCTGAGAGCCTGAAGGGGCTGGGGTGGCCTCCCACGGCTCTGTGGCCACCGGGATGGGAGGCAGGACGTGGGCAGAACCTCCCTGGCACGGGGGAAGGCACCTTGGGCCAAAAGCTGCACCTGCTACAGACAACAGCAGTGGCTGCGTGGCACCCTGCACTGCTGGGCTCCAACACACCCTGCATGACCTTTCTCTGGACTTCTGCAGCTGGGGAATAATCATATAAGGAAAAATTCAGAGTAATGCATCAAATTCCAAGAGGCATCAGGGGCAGCAAAAGGACCTCAAAAGTGTTCAAGTTTGAACCTAAAAATCCAAACCAGTAGCAGCTCTTCCCCATGGCACACCACACCTGACAAAAAAATAAAACAAATATTGCATTGTTGTGGCAAGGTTTTGTGCAAAGCACTGCAACACTTATTTTTTTCAAAAATAATTATTCTTTATAGTTATTAAGATAATATCTTATGGATATTAAATTACAAAATGTCTTTGGTGCCCATATTCAACATTTCAGTCTTGAAAATTGGCTCTATTTTGCAGGCAGCAATACATAAACAAGATCTGAATAAGGATAGCTCTATTAAATTAACCTAAAGGATTTGAGTACAGAAATAATAGTTGCATGGATATTACAAATTTCATTGTAGTATTTGCTAAGACTATAACACATCTGAAACTGGAATCAGTGTCCCCAGGAGCAGCAGCACCCACAGCCCTGCAGCAGTTGGCTGCAGGAAGGGCCCAGGCTGGCATTTCACCTTGGGGCAGCACCAGGGGCTGGGGCAGCACCGCTGCAGCTCTGCCAGCCCAGGAGCCCCGGGCTGCAGCCCCAGCCACGAGGGGCACCCCCTGATGTGAGCCCTGTGGGAGGCAGGCCTGGCCAAAACCTGCCCATCAACGAACCAAACTGCTCTGACTGTGCCTGGGCTTTCGTGTCTGTATTGCATCAGTTAACAACAGAGAAATGAGAGACACAGCACCATCACTGCAACAGCATCAACAGAAATGGTTTCCAGCTTCCCCTGGGTACAGGCACAGGCAAAGTACAGGCACAGGAGCAGCTGCCCCACCAGGCAAGGAGCAGCCAGAGAGCCCAGAGTACCCAGAGAGGAGTCTGAGCACAACCTTGCAGCCAGTGCAGCTGTAAAACCTCTGCCCTTCCCTGGGGCAGCTGGTGAAGCTCGCTGGAAGCAGCTGCAGTGCTGCTTTTGCTGGACACCCTGGCACTGCCTGACTGATGTGCTGGGTGGTGGTGCCTCCATGGGCTGACACCAAGGGCAGGACATGAAACCTTGGTGCATAAACCAAGTGTTTATTTATTGCTGTTTCTATCCCTGAAGTGTTATGGCCCTAAATACATTTTGTAAATAAAATTGTAAAGAAAACAATTTGTGCCATCATGGTATTTTGAGGGTGACAGGACATCTCACAGCAGAGCAAGAGGACAAGATCCTGCTCTGCAGCAATTTCCCACTGGTGAGGAGGCTGTTGGCACCTCCAAGCAAACAGGCAGAGCTGACACCTCAGGGTGAACTCAGAGCTGATTTGTAGCAGCAGATGAAGATCAAACCCAAGATGTGTGTGGCACCTGACCTGCCCCAGCAGACGGTTCTGGGGGATTCTGCCATCATCTGGTTTTTGTGGTTTCAGGGTTTTCTTACTTCGACCTCATTTCAGGCAGGGAGGAGTTGAAGGCAGCAGCAGGAAACAAGATAAATCCAAAGAGAAATGGCTCTGAGGAAGGGCTGGGAAACTTGGCATGAATTACTGTCCTGCCCTCTCAGAGCGGGGCACAGGGCTCAGGAATGGGACTGAGCTGGTGACTGGACCACGAAGGGTTAACAGGGGAGCAGGTACCGCACCCCAGCCTTGATGGCAAGGCACTTAAAGCCTGTAAAAAATGCACAACAAAACCGAAGCCGCGATGCTGGTAATGACGGGTGCTTTAGATAATGTTTAGCACATAAATAAAGTAATTGAGCAATTAATGAGCATGTGGCAGATGCTTGATATGCTGTAACAAGTAGGGAAGGGTATGAGGAACAGCAGAAATGGATTGAAGGAATGCAGAGCAGAGTGTGGGAGAGCAGTGCTGGGCTCTGGGCCGCTCCGTGGGGGCAGCTTTGGGGCCACAGGAGCAGCGAGGGGACACAAGGGCGCGGTGACCAAGGGCTGGGTCAGAGGACAGGGCCGCGGAGACAGAGCGGGCCTGGGGGCACCGCCGGACAGGGGGGACCTGTGGGGGAACCTGTGCTCACCTACAGCCCAGAAAATCAACCACGTCCTGGGCAGCACCACAAGAAGCACGGCCAGCAGTCGAGGCAGATTATTGTCCTCTCTCTGCTCGTCGGAGACCCCACCCGGGGCAGGGTCCTGCGTGGGGCCACGGCACAAGGGCACGGAGCTGCTGGAGCCAGGCCAGAGGAGGCCACAAGGAGACCCGGGGGGCTGGAGGCCCTCGGGGGAAGGGCCCCGGCCCGGGGCTGTTCGGCCCACACGGAGGAAAGCTCTGCTGAGACCTCGGAGCACCCTGCAAGAGCTGAGCAGGACTTTTACAAGTCTTGGAGTGATAGGACAAGGGGGTGGCTTTACACTGAAAGAAGGTAGGTTTAGATTGGCTATGGGGGAAAAGCCTCAGCTCATCCTCATTCCAGTAAAGCCCAAGGACCAGAGTGACTTTGACACAAGTGTTTCATTTTAGACTGCCCTAATGAGGTAATTAAAGGGACCTGAGTATTTAGCGTAGTTACTCTTCTTTTTAGTAATTCTTTCTCACACCTAATTAGATGGGTAACTTACCCAATTCTCTTCCCCATTTGTCTTTCTTCCACTGCAGGGCCAGGACTTGCAATCTCTGATTCACTCAGTAATCAGAACAAAGCTAATCAGGAGAGTTTTACTGACCAAGTCTGTAAGTACCACAATTTCTTCCTATTTAGTATCAAATACACACATGAAGACAACAGGCTTCTCTTCCAAACCGCAGGTTACTGAAAGCATACAGCACCAAGGATGCTCAACTTTTGATCAAAAGTCCCTTTATATTATATTAAAAAAAATCTCACAACCCCAACAAACCAAAACCCCACAGTACTTCAGAGACAAGTGCCTGTGTTTAATGGTATTAGTATTTGATACCAAACAGATCTGAATGGCGTTTGGACAAGGGGCAAATGGCTCACAGGAGGGGTGTGAAGGTGACAATGCAGGAGGCTGTGGCAGGGCAGGGCCTCCTCAGCAGACAGGAACCACCCCTGCCACCTTTCCAACCGAGATCCCATTTCCATAACCACCCACAGGAGCAACAAAGGCACCACACAGACAAGGATTTACGACCCATTGAGAAAACTATCGTTTATTTAGAAAAAAGGTTACACTGGTAGAATTTAGCAGATAAAAAAATTCCTTTTTTTTTTTAAAAATGTCATTGTGAAATTTTCAGACTAAAGTTCAGCAATACAAAGCTCCTGTACCTGTAACTGAAACTTAATTTATTTCAGTTTTGAAGAGAGCATTTCCAATCAATCTAAAAACAACATGACAAACAAAAGGTGACAGGGGACAACTGAGCACAGATTTAGATTGGGATGGGACAGGGTTCATTCATTGTTTTTTTAAACAAGTCAAACAAGTTATACACAATATACAAATAATCCCTAAGCGTTGCATGAAAACAGTGCTCCCACTTAACTTGGTTTTTTTTAGTTACTGATATTAAAAACAGGCCAAGTAATAAATAAAAACTGAGTTTAAATGAGGTAAATCCAAAAAGGTTCAATAACTGTTTATTTGTGGTTTTCAAACATCTAAAAGAATGCAATTTCAAATTGAAAGAATTACTAAACTCAGGCAGTATTTTTGACAAACTAAAGTGGAACTATGTACACATGAAACCTCATTTGCACTATGGCAACTGTTTGTTTGCAGCACATTGTGCTAAAATATGGAATAGGTAACACTTTCAGCCAGGTACTGAAAATAAATGTATAAGAAACTAAGCAACAAGTTAAAAATACAGTAATGTACAACTTAACAATTAAGTCCTTAGCATGGGGAAATAAAGCAGAGAACTGAATAATTTAAGGAGATGGAGATGGGTCCTCTTCATTCACAATTTTCTGTGCAATCTATACTCTGGAAAATACATTTCTGGTCACAGCTGGATATCTTCCCATTTCAATGTCACCTGCAACAAAGGTGTACATCATTAGAATTAGATGTTCAAATGAACACTGAGCTCACAACTTCCCACTTTATTCCATTCACAACTCAAAGAATGAGGGGGGAAATAAAACTGTTTCTATCATTCCCTATTTCTAGCTTATTCCACAGCAAGAACTACACTATTATGAGCACTGCACTGTAAGTAGTGCAAGACTAATTTAAACACACAGATAGGAAACAGGTAGTCACTTGTGAGGGTATAAACTCCTGCAGAGGTGCAGCCCCTCAAAGCCTTCCTCTCTCTGAATTAGGCAAGAAATAAATGCAGCCAACCAGACACTGTACATCAGGAAGAGCAACAGCAGAGATGTCAGAGGAGCACAGGGTGAGATTGAACAGCTGAGCTGCCACACAAAGCACTTGTCCATCCTTCCCATGCACACCGTGGGGTGCTCCCAGTGTGCCAGGCCAGAAGCTCCAGTTTAGCCCATTTCACAGCTGGATGGGAACTCCACAGCACAACTGACACTCACCTGAGCACTTGTTACTTACACCCAGCAGAACACAGCTGTGCTTTTTTAACCAGTGACAATCCTCACTTTACACTGAATTGCTAGTCAAGACAAAACTTCATATTTTATTACTGAAGAAGCTCTAAGTGCTCAGTAGTGAATTTCATCTATCAAGACTGCCTTTTTTCTTTTGTTCCAAAGTAGCATCTGAAAGAATGGGGGAAAAGCTGGGATCCCTCCACAGTGATCAGACAATAACAGCTATCAAGGACAAAGAGCCCAGAAAATTCCAGCAAATTCTTTCCAGAGAATGCTCGTAATTTTCAGTTTGGAAACTGTTTCACTGGAAATGGAAGTATCTTTCCTTATTTCAAGAAGATAAGAAGAAAGAGTCCTAAGAAGCAATAAGCTGAACTCCCATCTCTTCTCCAGCCAAGCTGGTACCAGCACAAGCTTTGTTTCCCAAACCCCTTCATGGATGTGCCCCCAGCTGCTGTGGCTGAATGAGCCTTGACACCACATGGAACACGAGATCCTTTTTGAAATAAGCCCCCTTTGCTCTGAGGTCACAATCCATGAGTGGAAACTCTTCTCAGACATTCAGATTTTGTTCTTTTTTTTTCCCTTTAAAATGTAAAATTGTACACTGCCTTATGCATAAAGATCAATAGAGCAGTCTGTGACTAAAGTTGGATAGATCAGGTGAACTAATTTAAGTTCACTGGGACACTTTCCTTCCCAAATATCCAAAACCAAAACATTTCAAGACTCTTAAAATGGCTCAGTGTAGAGGAGAAAAAACTCCCACCCTCATAACCATAAAACAAAATTTAAATGTCCACATAGCTAGGTCTGAAAAAACCCCAAACCATTCAGAACCTCATCAACTTCAAAGAACAACTGACTTTTCCAGAAGATCCAGTCTGAATAAGGGTTTCTCAAAATACCCTAAGGTTTCTTTTCTTTCTTTAAATACTCCATGTTTCCATGTCAAAGCTTCCCTTTCTGTTCTTCCTCCTGAGATCAGACCAGACCAAAGATGATGCAGACACTGAGCTGACCAAGGCAGCATCGTGGGGTAAAAGCTGCTGCTTTTGTTGAAGAAAGAAGATAAAACTGGAATCTGCCACATCCTGGGCAAGATATTGTTAAGTAACACCCAGATTACCAGGAGTGGTGACTATCAGACTGACACGAATCCTTCTCTGCTTTTGTATGGCAACTTTTCTTGGAGAAAGTACCAGAGATGCATCTCCACCAAACCCTGACACACCTCATTCCCTGCCCCTTTTTATACCCCCCAAAAATCTGAGCACCTGTATCATCTCTGTGATGATGATGGGGAAGGATTTTTCCCTTGGGGTAGTAATAAAAAATTACAAATGATAATAGTAATAATATTTTAAAAATAATAATAGTAGTATTTTAAAAATCCAACCCAAAACCACACATACCCATAAAAATCCCCAAACATGAAACACCATCAGTCAAAAAAAAAAAAAAAATCACCACAAAACAACCCCAAATCCCCAAAACACCACCCTGCCACCCCAGGTGATTTCAGGCTGTTGTGTCTGCACATCCTTTACCAGCCAACGGGACCCATGGGAGAGACCACATCAAACCAATTAAATAACAAACGTTTTTACCTTGCCTGAAAGAATCTTCATTATCTATGCTTGTCTGAAGACTTATGAGTAAATTCAGCATTAAGGAAAAATACATGTATTTTGCTACATACAAAAAAGAGAAGGTAATTTGCAGAAATTTTCTGAAATGTCACTGTTTAAAAGGATATTGTTTCTTTTCTTCTTTGCCCCCAGTACTGTCCCGTTTTTCCTTCTTCTCTGTTTTTTCTTTATCATGTCTTGATTCCTTTAAAAATATACATATGGGAAATAGCTTATTATGGTACATTGTACAGGACATTTAGGAGGACTCTAACATTTAATGTTGTAACTGGACATAGCTACAAAAGCCCCATCACTCAGAGTTCTGAGATTATTTTATCTTTCTCACCCAGCTCTCTGGCAAGTGCCAGCAGCAGAGCTGCAACTGGGAACCCCTGTAGGGTGAATACTAAAACAACTGCAACACACCTGCTTTCAGCAAAAGAAGCTGTGCTGACACATGCACGTGGAAATCTGAATTACAGATTTATATAAATTTATACTATTTATTACATATGTAATAGTTTATATGTAAGTTAAGCCTATTGTCATCTACCTGCTTAACAAAGCAATCTGCAAATATTTTAGATTATTCAGAACCTAAAGTATAAGTTCTGAATTTTCCTGGCTACTGCCAAAATGAACTAGTCCTCCAAACTTTCCTCCTCCTGCCAAGAGTGAGTGCTGACATACTTTCAGCCACAATACCACAAGTTTCAGAAGCATTCTCTTACACATTCACTGTGTATCTTTTTGATTCAGGCTATAAAGCAACAATAAATTTTAGGAAAAAAAAATCAGCTTGTTCTGTCAGCAACAACAACAAATAAACAAGAGGAGAACAGCTTATTTTACCTTTTTGCTACCAGAGGAGCTCTTCTCCATCTTTTCTGCCTTGATGGAGTCACCCTTGTCTTTTCCTGAAGATTTTGATTTGCTCTTCTCCTTCTCTTTCTCATTTAAGCGAGGGGAATCAGAGGGACTTTCACTTTTGCTGTGCTTTGAAGAGCCAGCTGAAAGCAGAAGAGGAGGCTGTAAGCCAGGCCAGCTCCCAGCCTGGCACACACACACACACACCCATCAAACACGTACTGGTGCCGTTCTCCTCCTTGCGCCGTTTGCTGGAGTCCTGCGGCACCTCCCGCTCACTGTTGGAGTGATCCTGGCACCAAACACAATTATGCAGATGTCAGCAGAAGGAAACACACTCCTGAAGTAGCACCTGCTTACATTGTTAATTTGGAGAAGTAATTTTTGAATCCTTAGAACCTAACTGAGGTGTTACATCTGATGTGAAGTTTCTGGAGATCGGTTTGGAGGGAGAAGAGGTCTCAATACATTACTGCAAACCGACCTTGGAAAGAGTAGCAGAACAAACAGGCCACCTCAGACACAGAGAACTTCTGCTCAGATGGGCTGTACAGCCACTTATTACTGCAAGGGCTTGCAACAGAAAGCTTTCCAAGCACATACCAACTAAACTAGTTGATTAAAAATGTCACCAACCCTTTTTCGCTCTTTCCTGTCCTTTTCATCTTTCTTCTCTCTCTCTCTGGATCTTTCCCTTGATTTGTCCAAATCTTTCTTCTCCACTTCTCTCTCCTTACTCTTGGACAGTGTTGGAGTAGTGTGGTTTATGTAGTGCTGTTAAATTAAGGCAACATCACCAAATATTAATATGTATTCCTAGATGTGTAAATAAAAAGAAGTCTTATTCTAACATATCAGATCTAGCTCAAATATTAAGCATAAATACTTTATTAGCAAAACAAAGTGACTGAAGACATGTTCAAACTCATCATCTATAATTTACCCTACAGCTTATTTGCTCAATTTACTCAATTGAAGAATATTTTCTCTAAACTGAAGCATTTCTATTAAATGCACACAGAACTGTCCACCAGGACTGTTGAATGCATGAACACAGATCAGACACAGGGCTACAGAACCAGGATATGAAGGTTCTGGACTCAGTAACACCTGCAATAATAACACCTGCAGCCTTGCCTGGAACTAATGAATGCAATCAGCTGCTTAAACAAGCTACAATTTATTCGTAACGAATAATCTTTATCAACAAAGTATTTAAGACAATACTTTGAATAATGTCTTTTAATCCAATTTCTAACCTTCAAATGAGAAAAACAGCTGAACACAGAAAAGAATTTTGCTCCATAAAACGGGTAGCACATGTGTTACATAAATAGGGATACATGACAGTAATTATATCTGTCTTCTTCAAAACTATTATATATAGTTAGATCTAAGAAATATTAACAGCACATTTGAAATTAAAACCACTTCCCTTAGTATTTAAGTTTCACCAGCACACAGATTTCAATCAGTATACTTCAATCTTTCCCCAGCTCCCTGAGTTAACGATTTTATTTGGGGATTCAAATATCTTTATTAAAATGTTCGCTGTATTTCTTTTTAGAGAAACATCTTACTTAAAAGGACACCAACAAAAGAGGTAAGTGGAAGATTAGTTTAAAACAATCAAGGTATCACTTGAACCAAACCAATTCGTGTTTAAAACAATTTTCAAAATGAAAGCAATCCTGTCCTTCCCCAGCTTCAGTAGATGTTTAACTTACCAAAACCTGATGTTAGTGATCCTGTATTAAAAGTCACACTGACAAAATTTTAGCTCTTTATTATTTCACTGGAATTTTATACAACAGAGACTGAATACGTCAATCCTTCCTGCACTAAGTATTTCTTTTTGCTCTTTTCTTACTCCATTTCCTACAATGCCATTCCACAAGTAAATTTATCCCTGCTCTCTTCTTTGCTGACATTGACAAGCAAAGATGTTTTCTCTCAACAGCCCCATTCAGTTGTCTGAGCTGCTAGAGCAGCTTTCCACAGGAGAAAGCAAACTCACAGCTCTGCTTTCTCCTGTTCCATTTCTTGTGCTCCCATGGCTGTTCATGACAGATTCCACTGCTCCTCTACCACTGCAGTGCAGAGTTTTGGAGAACCACCTCCATCCTCCCCCACCTTCACCAGGAAGACTTTATCAACTTGCTTCTAGCAATGCTGCCAACTGATGACACATCAAATTTGGGGTGCTTCGGTGTGGTTTGCCACTTGGACAAACACCAAAGCAAGAAAAAAACCACCTCTAACTCAAGTCTGGCACCATTCATTTTATAACCTGCAGTGTGAACCAACACTTCCATTGTCTGGCTCCAGGAACTGAGCCAAGCCAGGAATAAAAGTCTGGAGGCAGACAACAGCACCAGACCTTTAACTTTCAGTGAAGGCTGAACTCAAACCCTACAGGCTTCTGACCATGCCATCCCTTCCCCAGATAAGTACATGGAAGTAAAGAACATTTAACTTGTCTTACACCATGTACAGGGAACACTGTCATGAAGGGCTTTAAGCCTGTTAGAACGGCACTGAAGAGTGAAGATTAGTTCATTAAGTGAGGAAGATTAGAAAAGAGCATTTAGAACAGGAAGGAATGGGTTGGACACCCCCCATTCCCCAAATATATACAGAATAAACTCATTAAAAGGTCACACAACTGCAATACACTTCCAGCTAAGTCTACACAAACACATTGCAATTAATTCTAAAACGTAACTTTTCAAACTAACTAGAAAAATAAAGCTGTTTGCTGTTAATTTAATTACAAATAGTTTCACTGCCTGCTTAATTAAATCAATGTGCTAGTAAGTAAAATAAATATTTTTAAATAAAACTTTAGCTTAAGTAATGAAAATGTAAGCAAAAATCTCAACCAGCTGAATCTTGACTCATACATTAAGGAAGGGAAAAGTGGAATTTTACAGATTCCCATATATAACCCTTCAGGCAGAGGTAAGCTATAAGACAAATGCTATCGTTTTCAAATTAAAAAAAAATAAATACACAAAATATGATGATGATTTATAGAAATATCTGGATTCAATCTACAGACACTGTAGGTTCATCAAGGATAATTCTAAAGGATGTTTCCCATATACACTATCCCTATAATCAGATACAGTTGGTATTGGAAAGATTAAATTAAAAAAAAAATCCACCAGCAAGTGTCCATTACAGAATCACAGCTATTTGGATTTAAAACATACAAAGTGTTCTGAACACTTTGCATAAAGGTAACTACAACTAAAACAACAGTGTAAATACAGAACAGAAAATGGAAATCCATAACACATTTTTTAAATGAAGTGAATATAAGTAATCCTAGGTAAACCCAAGAAGTATCCAAAAAGTCCAAATGGTCAGCATTTGCCAAGCAATAAACCTTTGTGCAGTTTAGTTCCACACTGGTGCTGATTGTGTAATCAAAGACTTGAACAGCAACTTCAGAAGATTTGCTCCATTTCCCATCAGTCACATCCCCTGATCTATCTGCAGGTGTGCAGCGGCTGTGACTGTTCAACAGGTACAACGTGCTTGAGTTTTCAAAAGGCAACAGAGCAGTTCCAGAACCTGCCTAACACACAATAATCCCAGAGCACTGTGCCCAGCTGTGTCCCTGCTGCCCAGGAAGGACAGGCTGGAGATGGGCACAGAGGGGCCACAGAGGCTCCAAGGCTCGCCAGCCTGGCACCAGAGGGAGGGCAGGGTGAGCAGGGTTTGCTCAGCCATCAGGACAGGAGGCTGAGGCAGACCTTGGCACCCTGTCTCAGCACTGGAAGGGTGGCCACCAAGGGAGATTCCAACCGGACACCAGAGGGAAACACTTCACAGCAAGAGCAGCCAGGACTGGAGCATCTCCTCGGGGAAGTGATGGATTCCCCAGCCTTGGCCCAGTGCAAGATGTGCACAGACAGGGTGCTGGCCAAGAAGGCTGGACCAGCTGATCCCTGAGGGCCCTTCCAGCCTGGGATTCTGATGCTATGAACTCCTGAGAGCACTCTTTAGTTGATGCTTAGAAACACAATACTATAGTACTAGAACATAAATACAGTTGTAAGGGAAAGAGTATCAATATTCCAGAGATGTCTCAAATATTCTTTCACTAACTACTGTTCTTTAATAGGTATATTCCAAACCCCTCAAACAATTCCAAGAACTATTTTAGCTATTCTATTAGCTTTTCAGCCAAACAAATGGCTTAATCATAAGGACATTTCTGTGTATTCACAAGTTTTACAGGGGAATAGAAGAGACACTCACATATCACACCTCCTCAAAATATTGATGGAAAGGTAAATTCAGGGGATTTTTGTTATGTTGCTTCTACATTATCAACCACCTCTCCTGTACAGAGGATTTATACACCAGGACAAAAAAAAAAACCCCATCCCTCTATTATTACACTAGTCTTCACAGGAATGGAATTTGAATTTCTGATGGGAGTTTGCCCCTAGAGCAGAAGTTAACTTTCTCTCTGCAACAAAGCATGAAAATAAACTTGGCTGCTTTCTAAAAGGTTCAAACCTTTGCTGAAGAGTCCTTGAGTTCGTTGAGGTTGTCCTGTAGAAAATGAACGGAGATGACACGTGAGCTGGAAAAGTTTTCAGAAACCAGAGGGGCTTTGGGAAGCACGGCCGTGCCCTTGAAACAAAAAACAGCTACTCCTTCTGGAACAAATCTGATGTTAATACCATACTCTGAATAAAGCTAGAAACTGAAATACTTTTAAAAAGAAAGTGGGGGGGGGAAGGACAGTCACTTTCTATTCCCTAGACTCTACTGTTAAATACACTACAAAATAAGTCTATATCTAACTCTTCCTAAAACAGTGAAAACACACTCTGCTGCCTAGACAAAAATATAAAGAAAAAGTAGTCTTAACTCTAAATATAGCTAAATAGAGGTAAAACAGGTTTAAAATACTTTTAAACCTGTATCTTCTCCACTTTCAGTTAAATGTGGTAGAAGTCACTCTAGAATGACCTTATGCTGCCATTTCTAAAAAACTGCATAACTGAGTAGTTATCACTGTCACCTGTTTCCTCAAAACTAGTAAAAGCTATCTGAGTTCTCCAAAATTAAGTTACATCTTTCAAGTAAATGAAAGATTTTTTCTATCTTACATAGAAAAAGATGTACTTTGAAAAAACAGAAAAAAGAGAAGAGCTTGTTCTAAAGTTGGGAAGATGGCGAAGTTTAAAGACCCACATAATCCATCACAGTGCTCTTGATGAAGTATTGGTAACTTACAGTTTTAAATGTTCAACGTACTGCAAATTCAAAGATTCCATGAACATAGATGGTTTAGAAACAATATAAATATGGAGCAAGGAATGGCTACCCTGAGTCTTCAAGTAGGCTACGCCCAGGTTTTGTGCTGCGCTTGAGTGCTTGGGCTTTCTCTTTGCTGGGCAGGAGGCTTGGTGGCCACATCTGGTTTTATCGTAACGCAGGGCTCAACACGGTGGGAACCCAATGGAAATAAACAAACCTCGAAGGGAAGGTACAACAGAAGCTGCATGCGCACTGAATATACAAACTACAGGAGAACTGATCACCAAGGAGACTTTAAAATGCAACTCCTTTCCAGACTCCTCCTTGGAAGGCACATATCGGTATGATGCTCATCAAGAAGCCTGATGAATTCAGAGGTATCGTACATCCCGTATCATCCAGGAATCTTCAGTGCTAGAGATTCTTCAAAGAAGTGCAGAAAAATATGCTCCACTCTGTTGCAAAGACTCATTTGCTTGTAGCTACCATTGCACTCCAAAAAAACTGACTGCTTAAAGCAATGAGGCACTTCTGTGTAAAAATTCTCTTGAAATTTCCAAACACTATTTTACAAAATTTGTGCTAGGTCCTTGAAGCATTATTTTGGTTAATTAAAAAATATTTTTATAGAAAAAAAGACAGTCCGCCAATAAAGAAAAGGAATGCATTTTCTAATGCAACATAAAACCTCCAGTGGTTCCAGGGTATACTTGGCACAAAACTTGAAGGAAGTCGAACACTGGCATCCCAAACTTGTGAGCCTAACATGGGTGCTGCCTTCCTCAGGCTATACTAACCTTTACTGTTGAGGAATGTGACGGAGAAGAATGTGTATCAACTTTGCGGCGTTTTTGTTCTGAGGAAACAACAGAACAATGGCATCATTAAAACACAGTTCAAAGAAGACAATCAAATCATATCACTTTCTGAAGTACCAACATAATTACAGCTAGGTTTCTTACCACTATGTGAATTTTGTTTTCCTTAAGCTATCTAGAGTTAGCAGCATACCTCGACCATCTTTATGAAAGTTTGCAGCAAAAGTGTAATGTGAACAAACTGCTGCAAAATTATGTTCCCTCCAAGCTTCCATTTGATGGGAGTCAGTATCTGAATTTCAGAATTGCTACGAAGACCCTGAACAGGAGAACCCTATGAAAAGCATTACAATCCTCCCTTAAATGGTTTGCCTTAAGCAGCACAAATATAAAAATCAACATCAGCCGCAGATAAAAACTTCAGGATTTGCTAACCCTTAATATAAGGGACTGATAAAGCTTTGTGCATACTTCTTAAGGATGCAAAGGCCTGTATCTTTCCCTTCCCCTGTTTTCTTCCAGTTGCTGTCATGAAGCTCTCAAAGTACACACAAAGTTTTGCATTATACTTTTGCAAAACTTGCATGGTCAAAGTTATACAGTTTACCAAAAGACCATTTAAAGTTACACTAAAAAATTGGCAGGCTTTGTGAGAACAAGCATTCACTGGAGAAGTGTAAGTTCACACATTCACACAGTTTGCCTTTTGGAGATATTCTGACCACCTCCTTTAGATACTGATTGTATTGGAAAGTCAGTGCCAAAATCTTACTTATTATGTAGGGATTCTCTCTCAACTTCTCTAGCATTTTTTCAACATTCAGTGATTTTCAAGTGACACATTCTATTTTTCTAGACAAGAAAAGAAACCAGATATTCACACTTACCCCTTTCAGATTCTGATGTTTCTGATCGGGGAACAGGTGACTTCAAGGACCCAGCTACTGGCACCTTTTCTCCTCCTTTAGCATTTTCCTTGGATTTCATTTCCTTTGCCAGATCTCTTTCTCTGGATGGCTCCTTCTCTCGCTCCTTTTCTGCAGCTGACTTTGACTCAATGATGGTAACAACCGTCTTGGACTTTTCTTCTTTTGAAGCTTTTTCTTCTTTCTTCACTTTTTCCTTCTCTTTGTCGGACTTTGGTGTTTTCTCCTTGATCTCTCTTGCTTTCTCATCTTTGTTTGCCCGTTCTTCCTTCGGTTTATCTTTCCCATCTTTCCCAAGTGCCTTCATCTCTGGAGTGGCAGCTGGAGTCTTGTCTTTTTTTTCTTTATCTTTTTCCTTCCCACTTTTTTCTTTATCATCTTTCTCTTTAATAATTTTGCTGCATCAAAAATAAAATGGCCAGTTAGCATGAATAGAAAACACAGCTCTAGCTTTATCACACAAGTTTTACTTCTGAATGTTTGACAGAATTTCCCGAAGCAGACACTGTAATACTTCAGATTTACTGTTTCCTTATCAGAACAGCAACAAGCAAATGCTCTCATTTACCTTCTGCAGCTAAAATGAAATGCATTTACCAGTAAATTTGTGTATTTTGAAAGAAATAATGTAATTTTTTAAACTTGAAAGAAATGGAAACTATTTACACAGAAGTAAAAATAAAAGGTCATTTTCAAGTGTATTTCTGTGGCTCGGAAGGAAGAAAATAGAGCATGTGTAAGAATAGTTTTCCTCACCTATTAGATGCACTGTTGCCATTACTCGTTGTCACCTTCGGTGCAGCGTTGACAGTTTTATTAATAACCTTCACCACACCCTGAGACTTCTCCTTTAGTTTATCTGCTTTAAAAGAGAAAGAACAGCTCTATTTCAACCAGTTAATCTATATCCTATTGGTTAAAATACAACAAGTAGCTGAGCATATTCATGTCAGGTCATGTGTAGCTAACAGCTAAAATAGGCAGCAGATCACTCTCTCCCGAAACCAAATAAAAATAAAGAACACACACTGATCCTATTTAGCATCACATTTATATTTTTTCTTTTTAGCTCAATGAGGCAAATTAAGAGAAGCCTGTAATGGCAGAAAAATTCTACTAAAATAAACATATAATAATCATAGGTGTGTTTACCAGTCTCCTCAGCAGTGCCCTCTTCCAGTCTAACTGTATTTATTGTGAGAGACGTAGGCATCCCAGCACCACCTGGCCCATTTTGTACTGTTGCAGGTACAGCATTCCTGGCAGGTGGGTCTTTGTGGTGAAATTCATTTTCAGGAATCATGAAAGGCTTCCTACTTTTCAACTGTCCAGAATAGCTGCAAGTCGCACAGATTGTTAAATATGCACAAACAAAGCAAAACATGGGTTGAATCTTAAATGTGGATCTATCTAACAGTTCATCTGTTATTTATTTCACAGTTTTTCCTAACTGATACGCAGTTTCTTCCCCCTATATTGATGAGCTCAAAAGAAAAAGAAAAACAAACAAACCCACTAGACACAGAAGCAGCCCTACTTCCACACCCTCTTCCTCAGCACCACACACACACACCCCTGGCCAAACACACAGAACAAACTGACTACTGACAACACTTCAAACTGTTAGGGCAACCTGAACTGCCCCTCAGGCACATGAGGATGACCCACATTCACCACTGGAAGATGGAACATGTAACTAAGCTTTCTAGAATCAGATACACTTTCAATATCTAACCAGTCTTGCAGCAACCACCCTTCGCTTTCTTCCTTTTATTATCCCTCCTATCTCCTTGCTGCCATATTATTTCTCTAAAATTAAGCTATGCTCTTGTGAGTAGAAATCTTTACTATTTTAAGCGTTTCACTAGAGTCTTGTAAAGGAAATTAGTGATCATCCAGCACAAAATGAACGTTTTCATTCACACTGCCAGCACCGAGATGCAGGATAGCGAAATCTTCTGTGATAAGGTAAAAATCAAATGTTAGGACTGTAACAGTTCCGAGTCTTTAGATGCCTTTCATGATCCACTTTTAACCACTTTCTTAAATAAGTTGTTGTTACCCCATAGCCAATGCATATAGATCAGGTCTCTTCTCTTTCTCTTCCTGACATATCTTGTGTACTCTTCTTTCCAAGGCTTGACCCAGGTTCAGCACTTTTGGATACCATGGAAGGATTTTGGTCAGCACAATCAGGATGTTTCTGATATGTGTATATTCACCTGTTTCCAGACAGTGCACAGAAGCCTACAACATAAATTAAATCTAATGAAGTTGGGTTTTTTTTTTTAAAGAATTCAAAAAACATAAGGCTTTTGGCATCTCTATTTACCTTAGTTAATTTATAATGCCACTTGTGTACCACGTGTCTAAAATTCTCATAATCCAATTGATCAGCCTTATTTCCACCATCAAATCCAGTAGCTCGTAATATAGTTAGGAAGCCTGGATAGTTGCCACATTCCTATATGCAGATCAAAGAATAGGAAAAAATTATCTTTGCATTTTTACTGGGCTGAATTACACGAATAGTTAGTACATACTCTAATGAGCAAACTCATTTCAGTAATTTCCTCTACCTTTTCATATATGACTCTGTCACTGTGCCACCTGGTCACGGTCTCCAGCATACAGCACAAAAACCTGCCATACCTACTGGCTTCATTTTCTGTGCAACTTGCAACTGTATATATAATATCAGAGAAAACCTGTGAATAGAGCAAGAAAACATTACTATGACCTTACTGAATTACAAAAGCAAAAAACCTAACAAAATTTTAAATTTCTCTCATCCAAACCACCATTAAGCTGGTTTCTAAATACAACAGAGACTGCTTAGAAAATATTGTCTGTTTCCCAACTGCTGGTCCCTCATGCTTAGCCCAGAATCCAAGCACACAGCTGCTGCTGACACACTGACAGTTCAAGTGTCTCCATTGACATAACTGTTTTATTTTCAAATTAATAATGATTTGAGCTGGTAGAAATAAACACCTAGCCAAGCTGATGCTGATGGTTCCTGGCCCACACAGGTCCATCAGATTGGGCTACTAGAGTACTGGACACATGAAATCAGAGCAGATGCAGTGACACAAACCAGCCACTGTCTGTAGCACCATTTGCCAGGGTCAGAAGGGTCTCAAGGCATGTTGCTGCTGGAGTACAAGCATAAGAAAAGTGGTTCCAAAGCAAAAGGGTACACACAGCTAAAATGGGAGGATGCGAGCAGGCCATGGAAATACAGATGACTTAAAGGTTACAAAACCTGAAAACAACTCGTATGACAGCTAATGACTTTGCTCTGAAACTCCAGACTCACTCAGGTAAAACACAAACAACATTTCTTGAAAATAAACCCCTGAAGTTTTAAGAAAACTTTGATCAGAAGATCTGAAGTACAAAAGTGAACTTCTGATTGTCACAGATTCTAGAATGAAACACAAGTAATGATCTTGTTTACCTCTTTTGGGAGGCAGTGGTACACCAGTTTGGGATGTTTGTAGTGGCAATGATGAAAATACACACACAGTTGGAGCTACTTACTCGGTCATAGCAGAGAAGTGTGGAGAAGTTGGGGGTTTTCTGCTGATGCACCAGTTCGACGAAGTGAGCACAGTAAACTGCATCAATTGCCGAAAAAATGCATCGAGGAAATATACACAACTGTAAAAATTTGGTGATAGTCTCATTTTTGGTGGATTCTTCAAAAAACAAAAGTTAAGAGGGGAAAAAAGAAAAGAAAAATAAAGTAAATTAATGGTTTATCATTCAGCTACTCTCTTCCCAAGAAGTTCAGTATGACAGATCCATACTCTGGTGTTTGCACATTTGGCCACTTGTATTTCAGACATATCTTTGGCACTGATCAGAACTAGTCAATATAAGTGCAACTGTCTGAGGGTGGGGATGGAATAGCAGGGTGGATGTAGCAAATGTTTATTTCTTATTGGCAAAACTCTTCTTTCACACAACAGCACTAAAAACAGGTTCTGTGAAAGCATCACTAAACTTCTCCACCTGCTCAAATTGTGCACATCAGCACAGCAAACACCACCTGCTATTTCCCTAGAAAACTTTCTTTCATCTTTCTACACGGGCCTAACTTATCAGTTTGGTTTCCTTTGAAACTGAAGAACATGCTCTCTCTATAGAATCCATTAATAATCCTTTTTCCAATTAAGCAAACACATAGAGGAATTTAAAGAAGAACAGCCTTCAGTAAACCACCACACCAATACACACCCATTTTGTGAAAGGTTCATTCTACCACTGAGTAGAAGACTGCAGTGCATCAAGTTCAAGAGTTACCTGCTTCTGTTTGACCAAGCATGGGCTGGTAAACTCAACAGCCCAACACATCCCCAACCCAGTCCCATGGCAACAAGGAGCATGGAAAGAAGCCGAGAGGAAGGTACAGCACGAAAGCAAGGTCAGAGGAAGTACAGAACTGAAGGCTGCAAGTGGATGCCTTCAAGGGAAGAACAGTCATGATCCTCACAAGGGCCCCTGGTGGTTTTGTACAGGCCACAAGTCATACTACCCAGGGTTTACTTGCTTCAATTTTGCAATGCTCATGGAATAAAGCTTGCTCAAGAAAGGACTGTCAGCTTTTAGTTAACTAAAAACTTTATGTTGACTTTGTTTAATTTTAGTACCTACTCCTCAAAGGTTATAACAAACCTCATTTGATACCTAAAAAGAAAAGAAAAATCTATCAAGGGAATCACAGTTCATAGGACAATCGAGTTTGTGTTGCTTCAGAAGTGTACAAAGCAAGAGAACAGCTGGTCAGAATAGGGAATCTCCAATTGCTAAAGCTACCAGGCTACTCTGCCAAAAATTAACCTGTTCTCAAGGGTACACACACTCTATCAAAGCTTAGTAGACAGGAAGCCAGTCTTAAAAAAATAAATATCAATAATTAAAACAAATAATAATAATAAACTCCACTAGTAGAGTGGATGTGCTGTTCTAGTTCCTTAGGTAATACAATCACAGATTATTTATTTTCATGGGCAAACTGCTAAAACAGTAAGCTTGTCTCTGGAAAAAATGCTGGGAAGCTTCCTTCAGCTGAAGCCTGAGCACAAGAGCCAACAATAAGCTATTCCCAGTATCCCACAAACAGTTACTATGCAAACTATTTTCTACACATTTTTG
Organism: Nicator chloris; assembly: GCA_013400495.1. Taxonomy (NCBI): domain Eukaryota; kingdom Metazoa; phylum Chordata; class Aves; order Passeriformes; family Pycnonotidae; genus Nicator; species Nicator chloris. The sequence goes on from WAAE01002018.1 coordinate 435,569, forward strand.
GGTGCTTCTTCAAGTAGACAAATTTACCAAGTCACCTCTAGACCAACTTTTAATCAGGCAGTAATTTTCCAAACAGTAATTTCTTGCAGTTCATTTGCTACAGTACACTGAATATTTGAAGGGAACAGTGCTTCTTCATGAAACCAGTTGGATGGATCTTACATGAGTTGGACAACAAAACTCTTTTCCACTGGATTATGCTAGGCTTCTTGGGACAGTCGAACTACTATTTCCAGTTACAAACTCAAAGGTCATCCAGAGAAGAAAACTGACCAGAGAAAAACATTTCAGATTAACCATACCAGCAGAGTTCACAAGCAAGATGAAACATGACAAACGTTTTGTAGGAGAAAAGTCTTGATTCTGCCCTATGAAACATGTGCATGCTGTTTCACTGCAAGGGACTCAGGCTGGCACAACACTTATCTTGTCATTGGAATAGGGTTTATGCCACCCAAAAACCCTGGCTCCTAATCACAGGATGCAGACAAAGTTAATTCATAGCAATCAATGAGACTTTATATGCCTTTTTTTTGTGTTGTAGCAATTATACTAACTTAGCAGCATTCTAATTGCAGTTAGCAAGTACAAGCCAGCTTGCAATTACAAATTTCTACTGAATTGGTCAATCTCTAACTCATTTTCTAAGTTAGGGCAAAATTTAAAAGATCTTGACATCACAACAAACAAAAAATTTCTCTATGAAAACCAACTACTCAGCATTTGCAAAGACACATTCATTCTAACTAAAAACTTACCTTGCTAACAGACCTCATCATATAAAGAGACCAAATTTTCAAATCAACATTAAGAGTATTCATGCAAGGAAGTTCTGGAGAGAGTGACAACTACAAAAACACGCATAGCATTTCCCCTAGACACACTTACTTGCCAGAAGCCAGTTATCTTTCTCTAGTTTCAGTCTCTGTAGAACCCTCTGCACATGCTCCAACTGCTTCTTCTCCTCTTCAAGGAGCTTGTCCTGCAGAGCTGTGCAACGTTCTTTTTCTTTTTTCTTTTTATTTGGAGGCTATAAAATGTCAGTGTAACTCATTTAATATTACACTAAAACTTGGTATAGACAGAGCAGCAAGTTCCTGGTAATACTAAAGAATACTTGAAAAACTTTTCCTTCAAAAATGTTCTGCTCTAATAATCAACTGATTTTATGAACACTGGCTGACTATAGTTAAGACAAGAGTGAACAGACAAATCACAGATACAGGTGTCAAGACCTGCTTTCTGAAACTGATTTTCCAGTAATTTTCACTTGGTGGAGTCACTAGTACTTTTAACATGGGAATTATGAAGGAAAGTCAATCCAAATTATGTTAACGTGGCAAATCAGAATGGATGAACCAGGTGACAAAACTTCCCAGATCTAAACAACCTTCATGAAAAGAAACTCTTAAGGCTAGAAAGTTTAAACTGGACCACTAAATCACATCAACATACCATTTCCTGATTGTCATCTATGGCTTTCATCTGGACTTTAAGTTTATTGACTTCTCTGTCATAGCTGCTGTGTGGCACAGCCAGGTCATACATGGTTAAAGACCAGAATGTAGCATAAAATTGAGGGCTGATGTCATCCCAAACTTTAGGGAGGTGCAGAGAAATCACAGCTTCGTGAACAGGAGCCATCACCAGCTCGCATGACGTAATGTATTTGTGAACCTTGTGCTGCTGTTTATTTCCCTTCTCAGCTTTTTTTAGTTCATCATACTTGGACTGTGGATAAAAAAAAATAAGACATAAAAACCTGTAATCTATGCATACAAAAATTCATAATATAATTCAAGTTTTCTACACAACATTTACTTGTGAAGTGCCAGTACATAAAGCACTGAAGAACCTCACACAGAACCTTAGTCTCCATCCTTACTGGATGGATTTATCTTTCTTCACTGACGCTGCTCCCTGTTGTTACAGTAACACATTATATACACCAAGTAAAAACTGCTCTCCATACTGAACATTCTAGATACAGAACAAATTCAGTTCTCACACTTCGCAAGACAGCACAAAATTTGGCAGCTGCAACACTTTCCTCCACAGCAAAAATCCATCTACAACACCAGCAGAACTTACACCTTTGAGAGAACAGGGAGGGAGAGAATTCCTACTGATAACCCAGGACATCCAAAGAGGTGACTTCATTAGCTATGACTTCTGTCAGTTGTGTGAAAGTTGACACATGGGCCACATTTTCTAAGAAGATCAAGGATAAGCTGTTCCAGCCCACAGCTCCTAATTCTACTGAAGTTGGCAACTTTTCTTTAGCAAACAAACTTTATCTGGAACCTCCCATGTGTACTGCTACCAGGTCCCAGAGCAGCACTAGGAGCAGATGAAGGGTTGTACTCACTGAAATGTGGTGTGCATACATGGGTCTCGAGAGGAAAAATGCAGCATCATGGGGTGTGTGAAACTCATTACAGAGAACATCAATAGAAGGCACTCGCTTAATGTAATCCTCTGTGCTTAGGTTGGATGCTAAAAACCCACCAAACTGCACCAGGGTGTCATGGCACTACAAGTAAAAAATACAAAAAGTTAGCATTTTCAACAAGAAACAAAAAGGAGAAAAGAGCAAGCTTTGAAGCTCTCCCTAACTTAATTGTTGAACAAAATAATAATGTTTGCTAACACCAAATAGTAGAGCAAAAAATTTTGCATGGGGGAAGAACAAAATAAGAACCCCATCTAGAAAAGCCAGCAGAACTCCAGAGCATTCTATTCTACCAGAATGGAATGCAACTAGTCCCTACTGCCTAAGGCAGCAAAAGATTTATTTTTTAAAAAAACGGAAGTTTCACTACCAAAGTAAGATTAGAAAAACATGATGGACACTTAAAAATGGTAACTTTTTATGACAGAGGATGCTTTGCTCTTTTACAGAGAGGTCACTTGCCAATATAATATACTTTTAGTACACCTATATAATTTAATAGAGTGACCCTACAATTAGTTTTAAAATTCTTATGTATTTATTGTACTGGATTCTCATATGCAATTCTATAGATTTTTGTAATTTATGTGCTGAATCCTTACATATTGTGCTAATACACTAGAAGTTAACAAAAACGAGGGGATCTCATAAATCCAGGTGTTTTTACTTGCCTGATCATACAGTTTTCCCACCAGCTTCAGATGTTTTTCCCCTCCTTCTTGAAAGACAACACCATTTCTCTGTTGAGCCATAAGCAGGCACAGTGGGAGGGCAAGGTCGTGGTCCAATAACGCATCTTTTAATCTCTGGGATGATTTCTTTGTGTTCCTGATTTGGCCAAAGTATCCACCCTGCACAGTACAGAAAAAGTCACCCAAGTTGGAAAATAGTGCATCACAAATGGAATCTATGTGTGCTGACTGCAGAAATACTGATGAATTAACAGCAATAGAGTTTGCTGTCCATCAGTAAAACTCTCTGGATCCTGTACTGCAATGTATGTATAGAAGAATCAAACTAACCAGTCTTGTATGCTTTAATTAGGTTTTGCTGGTGTAAAATACATAACTAACTAAGAAATATATAAAATGTTGTTAGTTTTTGCTGCTCCCCCGAGCAGGCTGAGCCAGCAGGACTGCACCACATCCAAGCTCAGTGGCTGTTGGAATGCACAGGTCTGTCATGTAACACTCTCTCCTGAAGATGAGATGCTGTGGTGCACAAGAATGAAGGTTCCCATGGACACTACACTGGCTGCCTGTCTCAAGGCCTGTGAGCTCAAAAGGGGGCAACTCCAATAAAGCACACACATTTCTCAGCTATGCTGCCACAGTTGTTGAAGCAGAGTCTTTAGAGCCACCAAGAAGAAGCAACAGCTACTATTAAATTTAACAGACACACCTCAGCTTTCAGCTGTTCTCCACCAGTCATGGCTTCCAACTGCTCCATCGTCATTTCTTCAGTAATTTCTATCCCTGCCATTTTCTGCACTACCTCTTTTAAAATAAGCAAATCAAAGCTGCAAAGGAAACAGAAAAGTGGAGTAAAATGAAGACAATTTGTTTAAGAATTGGAAGCTGTGACATTCAATACATATTACATAGCAGCACCCAATGCATGTTAAACAACATTTTCATTCTTCTTTCAAGAAGAAACTGGTCTGTCAAGCACAAGCATTCTTTATTTCAAGTAAAAAGCTAGTACTTGAAAGCAATGCAGTCATTCAACAGCTGGATTTCAGAACCCCTTCAGAACAACTTGTTTCCAAAGATGATGGAGAATGTGGTGCTTTAAAGTATCAGCAAATTAATCAAAGTTTATTGTTCCCTTTTGTTGCTTTCCATGCTTCAAACTGTACCTATACAGTTGTTTCATGAATATGGAATATTTTATATTTTGTTAAGAGATTCTAGAATAGTAAACAGCTTTAGAAATGTACTGGCAAAGGTAGTCTGGAGAGGTTACTTTAAACATGGAAAACATCTTATTTTTACTTGAAACACAGAATGTATGAAATATTCCAATAATCATCCTGCCCAGAGACTAGGTTTTCTTCCTGCTCTAAATTCCATAAGGACAATGACTTTTCCTCAACAGAAGTATAGTAAATTGCATCCCAAGCACACAAAGCAGCAAAGTTTTCCAGTTAACTTCTAAAATTTGTGTGACTTACTTAGAAAAAGCATTGATCCATGCCTTCCAAAACAAAGTTTCATCATTACATAATTCATACAGCTTCTATTTTTGTTTGTTGTTCCAACCATAGGTAGGTTTTCTGTCTAGGAACTGTGCAATACCAGCATAAGCTCCAATTCAAATACCTGAATATTGCAGTCCTATGAAAGTGGTCATAGCAGTAAATCCATTTTTTTTTTATGATCCCGAGTACTGAACTGTCTTTTTTTTTTCCCTAAAATACTCACAGTTGTGCTTTTGGGGAAAGACAGCAAACATTACTTACCCTTTCTCTGTAGCTCAATGTGATTGCCATCATCAGAACAAAAAGTAGGGACAGAGGAGCATGAGACTGAATTTCTATGTTGCAGGGAAGGGGAAAAAACTACATTTCTCAACGTAACTACCCTAAAATAACATGCTGTGTTATCACCACTGGTAAGCTGCCTTTCAATAACCACATGGGGATTTCTAATAGCAAAAAGGTGATACTCACCTATGTGATAAAATTAAAATTAAGTAAATGAAACAATAATACTAAATGATGACAGTGGAAAGACAAAAGGAAAAGTCATACTGGAAACCTTGTTTTGAGTTATGATTGATATTGACATATGAAGAAACAATTCAACTACCACTAAATAAACTGGATAAAGTATTTAAATAATATGAAAATGTTAAGAGCCATCTCTGTAGAGAAGACATTATGAGAAAAGAAAAACAAACTGTAACAGTCACTCTGCTTTATATAATGGATACTCATTTTTCAAATTATGTACAATAACTTCTATGATGAAATTACACACTGGCAGGTTTTTCCCCTGTCCGGTCAGCTGTTAAAAAAACTGTTAAAATAAGTTAGAGATGACAAGTCAGTGCTTCAAGAATGTCACAGCTATACAATTAGAGGAACAGTAATGTACTAAGGCTTGTACCATTCCTTCTTTCTGCTATTTACCTTCCCAGAGCTATGAATGGAGTTCACCACTGCTACAGCAACAACTACAGCGAGCACCTGTGTATCAGTGAAACCACACCTGCTAAAATGGGAGTGGATAAGGATGCACTGTGCAATACTTGCCTTTTGCCAGCTTTCAGCTGGTTGGCTACATACTGCAGGAGGCCTGCAAGTTCAATGGGGTATTTCCGGAAAACAGCACCACAAAAGCTTGCCAGACCTAAAGCAGAGAGAAACAGCTGTGACTGCACCTCTTTGTGAGATAAACACTAACAAAGTGCATATGGCATCTTCGCAATACACGCATTTCTGGAATACAAAGGGAGAAAAATCTCCTATTGATTAAACCTGCCAGCTCTCCATTTCGTTTAAAATATTCGCCAGTAGGTGCAAGTGAAATATTGATCATAATGATCAAGGGTTGAATAGATCATGGGGCAGGGGGAGTGTGTGAAGTATTTTAAACATTATTGTAATACATAAAACAGGAATACTAACTCTGCAGCCAGCTTGAGATTGTAGTGTCATCATGCTTCATCCTCTCCTTCTCAGGGTTTGCCAATGCTTCAATGATACAATCTTTAGTGGAGTTAAAGAGAGTATTTGTCCTCAACTTACAAGCACAAAAGTTACAGAGACTTGTTTTTCTGGCTTTTGTAATATATGAACATGATATATCAAGTACAGCAAGCACTAACATAGTTATGGTTTTAAAAAACTAAAACCATGAAATAGTAACCTAAAAGCAGTATTTACCTCACTATTTACAAGATCACTATGCCTTCAAGAGTGAAAGTAGCAAAAACAAAGAATCATTTTCATGGTGTGAAAGAATTAATAGAGAGGGTTCCATAACCCACTACAAGTGAAAAGGTATTTGCAAACTTCACTAGAATTTCCAGCAAAAAGCAGCAAGAAGAGAAAACAGAGACTACTTACTCACAGATAACAGATCTGATCTGGCTACAACTGCAGCTTTATCAAGAAGTGAAGCAGTACTTTACAGCAAAGGATACATGCCAAGACATCATAGTTCAGGGAAGTGAGGTATTTCAGCGAATCAACAACCGGAGTGATCAGGTTATCGTATTTTTGTATTTGTGATAAGATCTGCAGGTGACAACAGACACTCAGCTGAACAGGGACACTATTCCTGATCTCAACCCTAATAAAAGCATTTAACAATACCTGTCTGCAAAACTTGCACAAAACATGCTTAAAATTAATTTTCCAAAGGTCCTAAACACTGTTAAACAGGCAACCTGATTCAGCTATCTAGTACCTTAAAGATACCAGTGAAACATCTCTCTAACGTGTAAAAACAATTCTGTATAATTTTTCAATTATCAGCAAATAAAATAATGAAAGCATTTTTTCCTAACATTTCTTAAGAACCCTAAACCTGAGCAGCAGGATTTCCTCTTGCTACATACACTAATAAAAGACTATTTAAAAAAGCCCCCAAACCCATGAAGCTAGATCATGAGACTACAAGTAAACCGTATTAATCAAGTTCTAGGATGTTCTCTTTGGTACATGACACATATGTATGTATATTGCAGCAGCAATTGCTTCAAGTACAATCTAAAAACTGGCAAATCAATACCCTTAAGTCACATTTGTGACTAAGATGGAGGTCCATCAACACATTTTAACATCTCTCCAGCACTCTCTAGCACCTTAAGTTTTCTTCTACATGGCCCTGATCCATCTCCACCCCAGTCACAGGTAATGCTGAATGTGAATTCGGGTTAGATTGCTCTGACAGTTGTCTGAGACCCACCTCTGCTATCTCAAATTACGTTTTTTTCTGCAGTTGGTTATTCAAGAGATGTTTCCATATTTAGTATCTCACTAAGTATCATTAAGTCATATTTAGTATCTTACTATGTGCACTACTAAAAAATTTGTCTATTTTAAAATTTGCATCAAAAGTAAAAAATAATAAAATTAGAACTGCAAGTCCTTTCCTGAACTTCAGTTATCAGTTGTCAGGATGAAATAGCATTCAAATACACGTAACTACATACATAATCAAATAAAATTGTAGGATTGCTGTGGCTGAGCTTCCCAATTTGTCTTCCAGAGGGTTTCACATTTTCCTTAGTTAAGCGCCTGTAAATGAGGACATATTTTATTACAAAAGACAAGCGAGAAGAATATTAAAACAACAGGTTAGTTGCAGTGAAGAAACGTTTGTTAGTCTCAGAGACTAAATTCTCACTAGCAAATGTGTTTTCAAGACAGCATAGAAATACTGATCCGTTGAGAACTGGAAATTCTGGAAAACTCCAAGAAGGACTATTTGGGAAATTACTAAGTCATTAGACAGGGAATGTGCTTGTCAAGCTCTTTTTTTCCTGCAGCTGGTGATATGCAATACACTGTACTACAGCTCGTAACTCTTGATGGGAATAGACTACTTACTTCATAATGTATTTGGCTCTGTCTATGGTTTGGGCTTTGACCTTCACAAGAAGTGGGTGGCTGTTGTAGGTGTCATTCTTCCACTGCCCGTAGAGACGGTACCTGCAGAGGTCACAGAGCAAAGGAATGGCAGAGCTGCCAAGCCCAGAGCCCACGGCAAAGCCCGGAAACGACCGCTCTGCTCACCGGTACTGGTACGGAAAGGTTTTGAACATCCCCCAGAGCTCCTCAGACATGCAGGCATTGCAGTCCATCAGGGACAGAGACGGCAGCAAGACCTGATCAGTAATGCTCAGCAGACAGCTGAACAGGGTCTCCTGGGATGAAGAGAAAGCCCCAAGGGAACTATCAGGACGTGCCTCAGCAGCAGTGTTATACGTGCAATGTGCAGGTGCACAATGGAAAACTGATAAAAACCAAGCACACCACAAGACTAAGACTTCTAGAACAAAATCTAAATAGGACCTAGAAGTATCACCCATCAGAAATCATTTCATGAATAATTTACAGACTATATATACTGTCAATATTTTACCTGCCTATATAAAATACTACAACAAAGCTGCTGAAATCTTCACCAAATTGCACTCATTTTTGAATCAAATATACCATTAAAAATGGATAGCGTGTGGACTCGCATGAAGTGCAACACAGGACAAAATTAATTTTGGCAACTGCTTTCAATGTATTAAGGTATTCCTCATCTTGACTTCCATTTTCAAAATATCAGATAAAAACCTGAAAGCATTATACATGTTCACAAGACACATTTCCAGTTTCCATGTTTTCAGTATCCTATCCTTACCCTTTCTTAAACACTGCTCTTTTCCACTGAGCTGTTTTAGAAAAACTATAGCACCAATGAAAGAAACCAGCACAAAACACAAAATCCAGAAGAAATGTTCTTAGCAATGATTCAGGAAATCAGAATAAGGGAGAAAGAGGAACAAGTAACAATGACAACTGCAGAAACTTCATACTGAAAACTCACTTGTTGATTTAAAAAAAAACCCACTCGTTTTATAAGTTACATTTCTACTGGACACTTGGATTTCATTGTGAACAATCTTGAAAATAAATTAGAAAATTTTGAAGTAAATAAATTAAGCAATTAAAAAAAAAGCCATTGTACCAATAAACACCTCCCTTACATCCAATTTGTCTTTTCTCTATGCTTTTCCCCATCATGAAGTATATTTACAGAATAAATATCTGGAGGATTTCCAGCTGATTCCAAGAAAATAAGAAGTAACATGCACATTTGGTCACCATTACAATCTTGCATAAAAACACCTCCCTCCAAAATAAACTCACCATTTTCTCTTTATCTTCCTGCTTGCTTCCATCAGACTGAAACTGCAACAAAGACAACCACATTAACTGCAGCATAGTTAATGTAACAGTGACAGTTTCAGAACAGGCCTAGCTCAGCAAAAGCATAAACCTGAAGGGCCAAGCATCTCTTTAATGTTTAATTTGCCACATCTGTCAGCATTAAAGTGTTTTTAAACAGAAATTCAAATGCATGGATGAAATGCATTCCTTACGTATACACGGACTTTGTACAATTTTGTCCAAAAAGAAATAATAGCTAAAGCTACAAAGAAATTTGCTATTACATATGAAATACTGGATTTTCTTACTGGAGAGGAAAAAAAAAGCCTAAGTATTCACCTTCTACCTGAAAAATCTGAGGACTTCCAACACAGTTACCAACAGCCATAGATTATTTCCTCATCTCTCTCTCACAGTGACACCCTCTTAAGCTTTTAGTCTTCATTATTAAATTACTTGTTCTCTCTGCTTGCTCCACTCACCATGAAAAGCATTTTAAGCTATCACATCAGTAAGTGCACTATTACTTCAAAGGTACACTTAAGCATGAAAGCTGCAGTGCAATGTTAGTAGTCTAACTTTTAAACTACTGTATGGGTTAGAGTCAAATTACCTTCAGTTACAAGTATTTCTACTATGTGTTAAAGGCAGCTTCACAACTACAACATGCTGATGGCAACAATGCATTAAAAATAGCTTTCCCTATGTTACCTTAACCACTCTGTCACTGAAGAGTTTCTTCACAGTTCCAACCTAGAGCAAATAGCTAAAATGTTGCTCATTCTTGTCAGAAACACATTAAACTGTTATATATTTACACTAAATCTGCACAAGAGACTCCTACAACCAAGTCATCTCCATTCCAGTGTACATATCCTCAGAAACAGGGCTTTCTCACAAACCTTCAATACTTTAATTGCAAAGTAGTCCTAACAGTCTGCTGACAGCAAAAAAATGCATTAGTTCCTTAAATTTATAATTTTCAACTTAGCTACACTGTCAGTGTAAAATGGCTATCACTGAAGGGATATCAGTCTTCCCACTGGCTGCAAGAAATGAGCATGCTATGAAGTCAGAGTATTTACCACTGGGAAATCTTACCATTCTGGAGGAGACAATGCCAAGAAATTACACAGAGATTTGGAAGTAGGGAAATAGTTGAAGTTTCCATTATTTTATTACAAAGACTACATGGAACCCAAAGTTACTGTACGTCTCTCACCCTATCACTGCATCTTGGAACCTAACAAGAATAAATTCTCCTGATATTATCTGTTACTTTGAACAAAAAGATCTTCAATCCCAAGAACAATCTGTGTTTTTAGCTCTGAATCATCAGGTGCAGCTGGACATGAAAGCCTCCCCTCAGGTGGTATATAAATTATGAGCATTCCAATATTTGTTAGTTGCAGTTGAAATAAAAATACTTTTAAGAAAAAAAAAGTTATAAAGTTAAAAGTTCCCCTCCAGTACCACTCAGATCGACCAACCTCTCCAATTTTCTGTTTTAAGTTAAAATAAAATGCTAGGTAACAAAACCCATGATTTTTACATTTTGGGGAGGTGGACTGGTCAGTCATTGATATTAATAGCAATTTAAAAATTATTTATTCCAAAGTTGCTCTGAGCTGCTGTTTAAAAAAAAAATTAAACCGCCTATTGTTGACTTGAGACTAAAGCAGAAACTGCTAGTTAAATAGCAAATTGCCAGAAAAGCAGCAAAAGAAATCATTAGCCTCAATCTGAACTACCCAGTACATTTTAAGGGAGTTCAGAATACAAATCCAACTTGCAGCCTTTTAAAACAGACCATGCTGCCAACCCTTCAATAGACATGTGGTAAAGATACGGTCAAAATACAGTAACCCCTCTCAAGAGGTCAGTTCATTTCTGAAGTTGGCAACTTGAAGCAATTTCCACATCGAATTCATCCTCAGCAGCATCTGAAGATTTGTCACTGACATGAGATCAAGAGCAGCAGCATTTTAACTGGGCAGAACAGGGGGGAAAAACCCTGAGGTAAATGGATGCAACATCCCCTACTTCCCAAGTAACCTAACAGCTGGAACAGAAAGCTGAAATTATTTCTACTGCAGGTGTATTGGGCTATCAATCCTCACTGACTACATTGTTGCTGTAACAATGGAGAAGGTTCCAGGCAGTCAGTACCATATGTTTGTTGGGTTTTTTAATTATACACACACAGATAATATTTTAAAATATGAATACCATAATGGGAAATTAGATATCACTAAATATCCATGGTTATAAACCTAAAGTGCCTTACGTTGTTCATAAAGATGTTTATAGATCATCAAATTAATCAAAAATTAAAATAAGGTTCTCCAAGTTTGTCTTTAGCCAAAATTTTCTTTTGTTTCAGCATTTGAATATCACACAATTAGCAAGACAAGCATTCTTAGACATCAGAACAATTGGTATTTTTCACGTTTTGACCAGCTATCATGTCATACCAACCTCCTTCATAAATGCTTTTCCAAGGCGCACTACTTTTGCAAATAAAATGGGATCATGGGACAGATGAGGACCAAGATAACAAAGCATGTTGAACACTTCCTTTCTCAATTCCTCAAAGCTCTCTGCTTGTTTTGGTGCTCTCTTGTTTGGCAAAGAGGAAATCGGTGACCCTTTAGCTCCTTTAGGTACACCAACCCTGAAAAACAAAACGTGTAGCATTTCACACGAAGCAGAAGGGAAGGCTTTCAAAACAACAATGTATCTATAAGGAGGGTTATTAGTGAGGCAGGCAGCAGAGCAGCTGCTCTGTCCCTGCAGCAGCCCTGGCTGGCACTGACAGGGGGG
>WAAE01002018.1:447982-500240 GCA_013400495.1 Nicator chloris
GGGGGGGGGGCACGCACCGACCTGCGGTACAGAGGCTCGATGGTGACGTGCACCAGCTGGCAAAGCGCCACGGCAATGGCCTTGTGCGACGTGGAGTAGAACGGAGGCATCTGATCCATGATGCTTTGGGCATGGTGCCAATCACCAATTTTCAATAAGGCTTCCAATAAGCCAAGTTTTTGATTATCAGGAGGCTGCAAGACAAAGTGTGTTCATAAAGTCTCCTTAATACTTCTCAAGCAGCTGCAATGCACAGCTAGAGAAAAGAGCCCTGTATCTCAATCGTGTAATAAAAACGTACACAAAATAAAACTTAGCTAGACATTCAGACAACAAGCAAACCTCAAAAGGAATTATAAACCAGTCCATGTAGAATTTAACATCTGGATCAAAGAAAAAGTTAAAAATAAAACAAATTTATAAAGTTGTCTGATGCGTGTCTGATCACGTATTTTTCAAACTGTCACAATCTATTGCAGTTTATTTCCTTACAGGACATTTTAAGAAAGCAAGCACTTAAGAATCCTTTATGCTCTGTGTTTTTCTGGGTTTAAAAACACAAACTTCTCTTGCAAAAGCAGATTAGAATAAAAAAAAAAAAAAGCTAAGCCCACTCAAACCCTTTCTCTGCCCTAGTGTGCCTGTATGATAAGCTTCACATTAGCAGCTATTCTAGGAGACTTGAGACTTAAGTGCAAGTCTACACAAAGTTTTCCAAAAATTCCCTTTGCAATACAGGCATAAGAGGAAACAGGAGTCTACAATTAAGGTCATGCCTTAAAGGGACATGGTATTGATGTATTTTATTGTTATAAATTGGTTTTCCCTGGCCCCCAAGGTAAACGTCTATTTTTAAGTGACTAACAGTAAGGAAAGCTAGCTGTAAGTAACTTCAAGCCTAAGATGATGCTGACATCCAGGGAAGGAAGATCATAGCAAAATATAATTCTATTTAAACAACACAAGCAGAGAAGGCCGACTGACAAGAACAATAATTACTACAAAACAGACACTCCTGTGCTTCTACAGTTTGCGTGGTTTTAGTGGGGTTTTTTTCCCTTTTAAAACTTTAACACTGGCAAATATTTTTCTGATAGTTTTGAAAACAGAAAACAGCACAGCACATGGTAACATGGAGAAGAATGCTCCATAGCAAAACCAAGAAAGGTCTGTATTCACGCTGAACTTATGGAGCTCACATGCTGCTTGACTTTGGGTAAGCAAGTTCCAACAGAGCTCTCCAAAAGCCAAGACATGTCTGGCACAGAGCGGTCAGCCTGGAGCTGCTGTCAAACCCATTCCTGCTGCCCACACTCTGACCTGGATGTCCTATCACACAGTTATGGCAAATGCATCTACAAAGGCAAAAGTAGGCAGCACATTTGTCAAGACTAAATTATTGATATTAGAGTCATGAGATAATAATGAATTTTAACCACACAAAAGAAGCACTTTGTGGATTTAAAAGAAAAGTCAGGTCAATAATTTTTAAACACTGCTTTCCTTATCCAGGTATTTATTCCATTATACTGTATCAAAACCAGTACATTAAAATGACATGCTGGATACAATGTGCCTAAACTTAGGCTGACAACAGCTTCCACGTGTAGTTACTGCCCTAACTGCTGTGGAGTGCACACAAAAATCCTTTTAACACAGAAACAAGCTTTTCGACAAACAGCACGCATTGTGGAAGTCTGTGCAGTCACAGAAATTCGTTTCTGTTAAGTATAGCTCTTAATTTCCCCATCACACAGGCTCAGACTTTGTTATTTTAATACTTCAGAAAAATGCTGCAGTTTCTGCTAGAGCTTAAAATTCCCTAGTTCTTAATTCTAAAGCTTACCATGAAAGCTGTCTTAACTCCTCTGACATTACCTGCAATGCATACACTCCCCATGTCCCATCAAGAGTTTCTTTTCCCATCAGAACAGGGTTACAAGCATGCAGAAAATTCTGGGCAGCCCCATCTGACAGCAGAGAAGGTGGGCCAAAGCAATGTGGTGTAAGCAAAAGAGGGGGATCAGAAATTTGAAGTGAGTGAAAGGAATCTGCTTGAGCAGCAGCTGTGGCTGCAGTTGAGAGCCAGAGGGCAGTGACTCTATCAGTGTCTGAGGAAAGAAAATGGAATTAGATTTTTCAAGCTAGGAAAGAAAAATGAAAGGAGGAAGGAAGGTCACAGATTAAGAGAATCAAGGTGGAGTACAAGTAGGAATAGGTAGACAAACCAGATTGATAAGGAATCCAGCAGGATACAGAAATTCAGGAACAGAAACCATCAAGACTGATGGATCCCTCTCCCTACTCCAGCATGCAACTTAATGTATATTTTAAGCATTTATTGGGGGTTTTTTGTTTGTTTTAAATAAGGTGTTTAAGAAGTACTCAAGCATTCAAATAAAGATGACAACAGAACAGCCTCAAAGAGATCAAATCATTTTGTTTCTAAAATAAGGCTTGGACATACTAAATCAAATTAGACCTAGGGCAACATGAATCTGACATAGTAGGAATGAAGAGTTAAATGAAGAGTTTAAATTTACACATATGGAGGTACAGGCTTAAAGAAAAGCACACTGAGCAGCTACAACTAAAAATCTTCTGTTATAAACTTTTTCTACAATGCAGGATAATTATACCAACACTCCTACACCTGGCAATTCTTCATGTCCCAATTCTTGTTTGAGAGAACTAATGTCCTTATTTTTATGAAATCAACTAGGATGATACTACCATGAATCTTAGACATGCAGCTGTTCAAGGCTGTGAGGTGTATAAATGCTGGGCCATACTTAGTGGAGCTGATACAACAAAAAGGGAGGGAAGAAATGAACTAGCCATTAAACCAAGAATAGTCCATGTACAGAAATTCAGAACAAACCCCACACCATGCATTTCTGCACATTCAGTATAACAGAAGTGCAGCCAGAAGACAAACACAAGCCACCCAAGAAGTACATAACTGTTTTTCAAATCAATACAGGTATGTTTTTATAACAATTGTTTTGTTTAATGTAATCCAAATAATTTTACCAAAAAGAAAGATACTCAGTCACACCTTTTCAGTTTTCTCCTCCTCTTTTTCCTTTTCTTTCTCCTTTTCCTCAGTCTTTTCAGATGACAAGACGACCATTGTAAGTTTTCTGACAATTTGTTTAGCTTCCACTATCTCTCGCTTGTGTTCCTCAATGATAGCATTATCCCCTGGCAGAAGCTGCAAAAACAGAACATTTTATCTGAAAATTGAAGTGACCAAGTGCTACTGTGGATCACCTGAGCTTGCAGAAGAACTTTGTCCTTTCTTCTTACTAATCTGACAGTCTTTCAGGGAACCAGTTTCTTTTCCTTGCTGCCACCATCCCAAACAGGGAATTACACTAACAGCATTAGCATTCTGAAATCAAGGACTCATGAGAAATAATACCACTCTACTTCTTCACAACCATTTGTTGTCTGAGCCCCCCTTGCCCTCAGATTTACCATTCAGCTGCAGCTTTATGGTGACAATGACACACATACTCCATGATAACATTAACACAACTCAGTGCCTTTAATCGAAGTGAATATTCAAAATATTGCTCATCTAAAGGGAAGAAAAATTTAATCACCAAAGAAAACCAGGTAACCTACCTAGCCACACACTTTGATTGCACCTTTATTTTAAAGAAATGCCATTTAAAGCTATCAATTTTTTTATCTTTAGCATGCCCTCCATTCTCTATGGCTGTGTGTATACAGACACCAACTGAGAAGAGCTGTGACAGGCCTGGAAGGGCAGACAGTGCCCTCCTATGGGAGCCACACAATGAACATCCCTGCAGGCTCAACACCCATATGCTAATTATTTGATAGAAACTTTCATAGCAAGTTAAATTAAGCCTGAACTGAAAAAAGATTTAAAAAAATACACCATCCCAAAGATGCAAAGACAAAGAGACTGGCAGAGAGATTCTGGAATGAGACAGAATCACCATCCTGCAGGGGAACAGAGCAAACGACTGCAGGGACCCTCGAGCTGTGAGAGTGGCAGAAAACATGCCCACACCTGCACAAGTCTGAGCTGAGATTGCCCAGGCAGCTGGAACCCCGAGACTGAGCACGTGCTGGGAGCCTACAAACCTCCCCTTAAAAACAAGCACTATCGTCACACATTGCTCACTGCACACCAATTATCTCAGACGTGCACTCCTACTCTTGCCCCACCCAAGACATTTTCAGCCAAAATACTCCTATGAAGCCAGGGACAGTTACTGACGAGTCAATATTGATGAGATTGTGACTAAGGATATGAAAAACCACATAAATTAATGGCAGGACTACCTTCCAAACCTTCCACAGATGTAACTAGAACTCTTTCCTTGATTTCAGTGAAGAGTTGAATCTTAAAATTTCTTATCTTAAGACTATCCATGGATATGCTGAAATTAAAAATTCTTGTAAAATTAATTTGATAACTACAACATTCTGTTAACTATTCATCAAACTGGAATGCTGGTTGGTTTATAAGATTGTCAGACTGCAGAGAATAAGTCTCAGATTATATCTGACCACATCAGTCCATTTCCTTTCTTCAACCTGATAAATGGTCAGAATTCTTGTAGAGAATGAGAGGCCTATTCAGGAACATGTAAGCATTTAAAAAATATAACCCTACTATTAGACTACAGGAATGTTTGGAGCTCATTTTCCTACCACTTTTCTCAAAAACTGATCTTGTAAAGCAAAATCTGACAGGTCTATCTTAAGGAAGGTTACTTAGGCATTTACCTCCAACTTCCTACTCTGCCAGAAGATAAAAAGGAGGATGTTACACAGATAATTCAAATAAAGTTTATCAGCATTCACATTTCAATGTGTGCTTATTTGAAAATGTGGCATTAAGCAAGCACTGAAAATTTTAAGAGTCACTAAATATTGTACACCTACAGGTATTACACAGAATAATATGAATCTGAAAATTTAGAAATAGGGTTAATTATCTGATTTTCTGGTTTTTTAAAAGTCCTTAGCTTTGGCATCAAGCAGAATAGTACTGTCACTCACATGAACATAAAGATCTTCCAAATCTATGAGATTATGTTGCAAAAGGACAGCAGCAACTCTGTATAAGGAGGAAGGGGTCTCACCACTTGGATCCTAAAATGGACATCAGAAATTGAAAAAAACAAAAAGGCAATTAGACCACAGCAGAAGGTTATAAAGCAGGAACCACTCAATTCCTGTTCAGATGAAACATATTAACCCACAGTTACCACGTTATTTAACTGCCATTACTTCCAAGTCCCCAGACTTGAACGCAATACACATTCAGTATTTTCAGAAACAAAAACTTTACCTTCATACCCTATGGTTCTTGTATGCAATTCCTAACCATACATTTATAAAAACCCCCTTGTGTGTGTTATCAAACATCAACCATGACTCCCCTGCACACATGCTCCTCACTCCTGGGGATAAGCCCTGTTTATAATGTACAGTCTCTCTGCTCATGCCAGTCCTCACATAACTCTACAAGTTCAAGTGGAAGTTATCAAGATAGCTTTCAGCTCTTTTAAGAGAACACTAAGCACTCTCCTGTAAAATACGGTACGGGACTCCCACTCAAATCATGGAATGATTGCTTTTAATACCAGAATTTTCCAACTTAGAAAATAATTTTTATGTGTAAAAAAAAAACCAAACCACCAAACCAAACAAAATCTGTTGTTACTGACTTCAGTTCAAGCACAAAACCCCAAAAATTAAGAATGGAAATACATTACCTGATAAAATTTGAATTTGAACCCAAGGATATGGCATAGAGTTTGAGGCTCACACATGTACATGTAAGACTCTATCAGTGGTACAAAGAAATCATCATACTCAGGCCTGCACTCATAGACTTCTAGGATGATATCCAAAACCCTGTTAGGATCGAGATTGAAACATCCTAGTGGAGAAGGACAGAGCAGAAAAGTTTAACATTGAATTTTAAAAGTCAATGCATTTGTGTTTTAGAAACAGAATGAAAACAAAATTAAGCATTTTCAGTTAAACTTGAACATGATTTATCAATAGCAAAATAATCTGGATCATCTATAAATACAGCACCGATCATTTTGATTTGTTGACTATATTGTACAGAATTCCTTATTCAAAAGGAAAGTGTAAAACAAGGGTAATTACAGGTATTTCCTGGTTTGAACATTTTCCACTATGACTGTGAGATTCTCATCATGACTCAACTTAGAAATATGGAAAAATCACTAAAAGAACTAGATAAAGGAAGAACACGTACTACTTCTCATGCCCCCCTCACAAGGAATCACTCATTCAGTATCTTCAAGAATAAAAGAATGTTAATGCATTAAACTGATACATTCAATAGCAAAAAGCATTACTTTGTTATGCTGCAATCTGCCTGACAAGCACATCTTCAAAAGCTGTTAAAATCACAGCATGCATATCTGAGGCTACACCACAAATTCAGTATTTAAGTATACCTACACAACATTCCCCAAATTAATTTTTCCACAGAAATGGGAACTTCATGACACCATAATTCTATCCAAGGTGATCTACTTTCTGTAGTCGTAAGATCATATAGGAAAACCAATCCCCATATTTTCAGTAAATTCCTTACCTATTAAAGATTTGATATTTTCAAGGATTAAATCACTAGTGATATTTCCAGATAAGTCTTGACCCAGTTCTGCAATGAGCTTTGCATAACCTTCATTCTCCTCTCTTAGCAAATTAAACTTCTGTTGCTTATAACTGCAAATAAAGAGAAATTGAATACTGTTGTGTAACATGCATCTAGCAAAGCTTATTTACGCTCTTAGCAATTTGTTATACAAAATGCTAATTTTGAACACATTTTTAAGAACTTTTTATTTACCTGAGCTGTTGCAAAAACTATTTAATGCAGTATATGAATGCCTGGAAGGTAGCAAGCACTCTCCAAACAAATCCAGCTCTTGTTTCAAATGCAGACAATTAAAAAGATTAGATTTCCACTTTTAAAAGGAAAGCTTGTTGTACACACTACTCTAGATAACTGCTCTGTGGCAGTCCATGCTCTAGAACCTGTTCTTGTTTCAAGTGATGCTCCCTGACACTGAAACATTGGATGCAGAGACAGAAACCAAACATATACCAAAAAAATATAACCCATGTTGCCCAAACTAAAGTAACTGTTTGCCTAGTTCTGAAAACAAAATGTATTCTAACTGATACAAGAGCAATAATTCATTTTGTTATACTTTGTAAATTCACATATCACAAATAAATATTAATTATATTAATATTTAATATAATTGTTACGTTAAATGTCTGATATAATATTTAATTATATTAAATATTAATCAGCCACTCCCCAAACAACCCTTGCCCCAAAACTTACAATAGTTTTGTCTTTATTTTAACAGATTTCTGATTGAACTGTTGGGACTGCTTGATGAGCCCCAATGACTCCAGCGTCTCTGGATCTAAACGCTCCTTCAGGACAGTGTCAGATACCAGATACTAAAAAAACACCAAAACACACACCAAATTTGTCAATTACAAAGACCTAGAAACCACACAATTATTAGTTTATGTTACAAGTGCATTCTGACTACAACAGAAAAAAGTTAGCATCCTGCTTCACACCAAGAAGCAGACAAAACTGCCACACTATTAACTGAAAGTGGAATTTTACAGTGGTAGATTTTATATGCAAGAGCACTTGAAGAAACGAGCCCTGGAGTCTAATTGCTGGTTACCAAGTACACATTGCACAGCATCCAGGGACATTACTACCAAGAACTGCATATTTACAAAGCTTATTCTTTATTTTTTAAAAAGTCTTATTTTCACATGCTGAACTTTCCTACAAATCAAGCTTATTCCATGCATTTAGGAATGCTATTTCTAAACACAAGAGGAGGTTACATAAAGAAGTGCAACTCAAAGCATACTTCAGAAGCAAAATTTCTGGGTGAACTTGCAGCTGGAAAAATTTAAGTTCTCTCAAAACTCTTTAAAGAACTCAAGGGGGAGCTGTACTATACTCTTCTATCACAAAACTTTGGAGACAAATTTTTTAATTATATGGGCATTTGGAAAACACTCACAGTCTTTTCTGGAGGAAAAAAGAATGAAACTTCAACACTTTTATTTTTCTTGTCAAATTTTGACATACAATTTTGCCAAAAGACTTTCTAGGTGTAACTTACCAAACAGGCCAATACCAGTTGTGTAAAATGATCCCTCTTATTTTTTTCTTCTAAACAACTTGTTTCAATATCTACAAAAGAAGATGAGGGGAAATTTTTATTTGTGAAATTTTGAGAGTTTCTTCTTTTAGTAACTATTCTGATAAATGCTAATGATAACACAAGGCAAAGAAACTTATTGATAACATGGCAGCCTCTTGCCACTTTCCACCCACTCATCCCCCATGGGGTTCACACAGTATTTTGATGACAATTCTCAAACATCCACAGGTCTCATGAAAAGGTAAAACAGAAACCAGAGGAATGCTACAATAATTTTTCTTGCCATTCTCTTGGTTGCAATAATGCTTATGGCAAGCACTGAAGATCAGTAATAAGCACAAAACCAGAAATATGAACCACTGAAGAGAACTGCATGGTCCTGGTCTTGAGGTAATGTTCTAACCTTTCTCCCTGTGCCTTCAGAGAACTACCATTTACTGTCTGTCTGCAATCTTTTACCAGCTCTGGTTCTGTATTACCATTAATCTCTTCTATATTGTCAACCACTGAAAGCAATTCCCCCCTGTGGGAAGACAGGCAATGGAACACTGGCCAAGGAAGCAAACCTTCTAAAGCAGTTTTTGAAAAGTCCATCTTTACAGGAGTGAGGAGCTACAAAAGGAGTAGAAAACTCCATAAAACAATGCAAGGCAGATATTACAATCAAGAAACAAAAACCCCACCACACATAACCCCACAGAAAACACCAGCAACAAAAATGTGAGAAAGAGGACCCTAGAGAGACTGAAAACCAGTGATGTAGAAGCAACAGACCAGCCAGATCAGCCTGGACCTTAGCAGCCAAGACTCTCAGCTACAGAACAAGCTGCAGTACAAATTTTTTTCCAGGGTATATGGATGAGTGGACAAATCCAAATTCTCATATATTGAAACACATACAATTGGGGAAATAATCCTGATAGTAGCAAATACTGATCAGAGTAAAAAAGGGGTTAGAGGAAACAAGCAAGAAATTGTCAAATGTCCTTTGTCCCAAAGCTTGAAACCTAGCTCCTTAGCCATACTATTCTCTGCTACCAGTGAAAGCATGGCATTTGGCTACACACTAATTTAAAGGAAAGGGGGAAAAGAAAAATAAATAGAAAAAGGCAGACAGATACATTAGTTTCAGTTATTCATGTAGATCAAGAAGTAGCTAATTCAAGTCTTCTAATGGAGATTAAAAAAGAAAATCAGTGTAATACTGCATCATGAAAATTAGTTCTTACAAAATGATGCTACAAGTACACGGAATGAAACAGTATGAATAAAACAAAGTCAAAATTTATCATTTAGATGTATAAAACCAAGGCTGCACATGCAAACTTAATGAGGTGCTTCTCTTGACAGGCAACCACAGCACAGAAGATGCCTCACTCCTTCAACACACAGGATCTGTGATGAGCAGATCAGCAAAAGAATTTCTTGAAATTTGTTGAAAAACACAGAGCAAGACAAACTGCAGGCAGTTAAAGCTAGAAGACATGAGAGCAACAGCTTTGGATCGATATTACAACATAAAAATCCAGAAGTTATCACCCAAGTAAGACGTGCACATCTTTAAAGCCTGCTCAGCTGGCAGATACTGACTCAATGCCATTTGCCTTTAGACTTCTGGACAATTAGCATAAGCTCCATTTCACTAACAGTGACTGTACAGACAAAAATATTTACAGAACACATCTGAGGAGAAAGGATCTACCTACCAGTAAGTCAACTTTTATTTAAAATATTTAAGAATGATAACATCACTAAGTCACTGATTCCATTAGCTAACATCCAACATTCTTACAAGCTAGCTCCTTTAACTATTCTTGGCAGATCAACTTCCACTGCCTTTAATAGGCAAACTTCTGGAAACTATAACAGAACAAAGCAGAATGAAAAGACATTAACAAGTGAGGTACAGATACACTGAGGAAGAATCAACACATGCTTTGTAAAGAGAAATCAGGCTTTACAGACTTAATGAAATTTCCTGAAGCAGTCAACAAACAGATACACAAAACATGAATTTCTCCAAATCTGTTGCAATGCTGAAAGGAAGGGAAGCCAACGTACCTAATATGCAGAATACATCAGCTAGTATAGAAGGCATGTCTTCTCGGAACTCCTTCGGAAGAAGAAAGGATCCCATTTAATGAACACAGAAATTCCAGTATGCACACTTAGAAAATGTATGCATTGTATAAAACAATGCTTTATCATAAAGTTCAGATTCATTAGTAATGCGTATTGTTTATATATATTACTATTAATAATTCATATTAATAATGAAGATGTTTAATTACTGACTAATATCTAACGTAAGTGCCGTACTAATTATGATACATAGCGAAACCCGTACCCTTGAAAAGTAATTCAAGTGTATTTTGTGACCAGGGACAAAACCCCCTGGTTAGTCTCTCCACCTCTTTAGCCCTGTGGGAGGAGCAGGAGCCCAGAAAGTGACCTGCAGTTTCTCAGGCACCAAATAGATTAGGATTTCCTACAAGATCCAACATTTCACATGCCACCCCAACATCAGGGTGCCCTACAGCCTTGCCTTCCCTCAACACCAATGCTCAAGTTCAAAAAAACTAAAAAGGTTACACTAGATTATTGCAACACCTTTTTCCTGAATGGTCCATACATGTCAAAACAGCAACTTATCAAAATAAGAAATAATTTCTAAAATATTTTTAATGTATTTTTCCTAGTTTGCTTTTTTAAGGAACACCAATATTTGGTATGCTTGGAAGTTTAGAGGAATTACTGCTTTCCCTATTTTCTCTACTTATTCAAAGCATTTTAAGAAAAACCTTTTTCAAACAAAAAATAAGTCTAATGCATTATTTCAAGAGCCATCACAGAACCTGGACATCCCAACAGTAAAATGGCAGGCACACTGTCACACAGTTAAAAAAAATAGTAGGTGGCATCACAGATGTGCTGCATGAGCAAGTGACATTTATTTCTAGCATTTATTAAACTTCAGTCTTCATGTGCCCTTAAAAAGTAACTTAATTTTTAATTTATGCTGAAACATCTATTCCTCACCATGAAAGGTAGAGGGAAAAAATGAAACCCTTCCAGTCTACCCTGTATCAACCCTGCCAGTTGATATATATCGAGTACACACAAATGAAGAATTTGACAAAAATTACTTTTTAGACACATCAAAGAAAAATCTCTTGAATAATATTCTCATGCTTGGATTTCATTTGGGTTTTTCTAAGAAAGATTTTAGTAAGTATGCAATTGTTACAAATATATACTTACTATGACATCACCAAGGACATTAGAAGCTTGATCATGCTTGAGGTTTCCTCTGACAACGTGGTAAGCAAGCTCATACAAAGCCTGCTGAATATCTGTTGAAAGACAAGAGATGACTAAGGAACATATTAGCTAATCCTTTGTCTGTTAAAGCAATGTTTACAGTAATGCTGCAGACTTCAGACATCAGCAAGTAAAGGGGATATGCTTCCCTCACCAATAAAGGGGATTACTCTGTTACCGCTGATAGATTAAAATTGACCACCAATATCTAAGATTTCACACAAGCATGAAGTGAGCAATGATCCACCTTCTCTGGAGAGTTCATGGAATAACAGTAAAATGGGAAGAAAAGTTATCATCCTGCAAATAGTAACTTGAATCTTGATAGTTGGCTTAACAAAGACACTTTTACCTTGTAATTCACATTAATATCATATTACACATACATAGAAAACTTTACAGTCCTTTCCTAGTCATGTGTCATCACAGATATGCTCTCAAAAACCATTTCTCTAAAAGAAAGTAAAATTTAATTGGAGAAAAAATGCTTGACAAGGATTATTTTTCATTTCATTTTTTAAGGAATGTCATAACTCAAGAATGCAACCTTATAAATGCTTGTACTAAGCTGACACACTAAACAGAGGTATTCCACTTGAGAAAAACCCTGCAATGTAAACATGGTGGTTGTAAAACCAGCTGTGAGAAACCTGTAAGGTTCTTAAATAATACACAAAAATGTTGTGGTTTTACTATATGAAAAATAACAAAACCCCATGCTTTCATCTTGCACTTTTACCACATGGTTTGCTCAATAAACTACATTCAATAACAAGTTACACAGATCTTAATGCCTTAAATAACATAGTCAGTAATGTGGTGACTACAGACCACTGCAGGTGAATTAAAACAATTTATTTTTAAATAGGGTAATTTCACACTTGCACACATTAGGGTTCACGTATTTAACTTTTAAAATAAAATCTAGTTGTATGTTGAGTTTGCAAAATGGAACTCCATTTTCTACAGCACAGATCCAATACTGGATGATGCTGCCACAACCCACTACAAAGACACCTCTGGATGTCTGAAAGCAATCCTTGTAGGGGATGTGTGCATTTGTAGTATTCACCTTTAGCACACACCAACAATCACCATACATGGATGTTCCAAGCACATACATGCAAAGGCACCATAAATAACTGCTTCCAGGCTTGATTTTTATTTAACTAAAACCAACTAACAAACCACACAACTTACCTCTGAAACCCACGTCATGGTTTTTGTTTTCACTAAGAGCACGACACAGCTGCACACTAAAATAAAACAAATTAAAAAAAATCTTTAGATATTAGCATACAAATGTTTTGGAGGTTTTTTTTGGTTGATGCTCTGGCTAAAAGAGCTTTAGATTTGGGTGGTTTAAATGGGTTACATTTTAATTTTTCCAAAGTAAACCCTAATTCAGAGAATTGACACAGTGAAGAAACACAAGATTCCCAATAGATCTCATACACATATAAATATTCTTCCTAACATTACACCTCCTCAAGAAAAATGAGAACATGAGGCAATGTGGAAGCATGGAAGTCCTAGCAATAACCTGCTGTCATGATCCAATGAGGAAATGCTTCTCATAGAATTACTATGACTATGATAGCTTTCAAACTCCTGTTTGTAAAAAACCTTTACCATTAAATTATGTGCATGATTTCCTCATGCAATGTTTTACCAAGAGTAGGACAGAATTTTTCTAAAAAATCCACCAGGAAGCAAAAGCCTGTCATGTTGCATTGTCACTGGCTGCTCCTGGGGCTCCCTCAACCAAACAGCCATATGCAAAAAGCACTCTAAGTACAGTGCAGGCTGCTACATGAGATAAATTAACAGTTCTCTGTGTTAGAAAATAAATGCATAAAGAGCAGGCTTCTTCACTACACTGGCAGCTTAGAAATGGACATGCTTCCAAGATAGAAGGATCTTCCCTCTTCTCTACCTCCACTGTCGATCCAGCATGGGGTTTCAAAAGCAGTTTCATATTCAAAAGTGACAGTATTTAAAAAGGGTAGTGATTTACCTTTATCATAGCAGACACCAGGGAATATTTTAAGTACTTTTGTCACATTTGCACAGTTTCAACCAAAAGTTCACATATTTTTCAAAGTATCTTTCATGTGCAGAAACTGAGGAGGGTATCAGAGCTATGTCTCATTCCTACATAAGATGGCAAGACTACAGTTTGCTGTGGGAGCCATTTTAAGCTGTCTCAAATAAAGCAGATATGTACAATTATTACAAAGGCTTATCATGAAAAATAACAGTAAAAAACAGTTCTGTAGCAATGCATTACTCATTCTATTTGCATCCTATATAGATTACCACTTCTCTAGCAGGACTAAACAGCTGTTCCAGCAATCAAAGGATTATAATTAGCAAATATAAGGTATACACACCCTTCAGACAACTGGAAACTAGGGAGTTTCACACATAGCAATCAGCAGAAACATAGAACCTCAGCAAAAAGCAAAGGTATGGCTAAGATGTCCTAAACACTCCTGAAGAGAATGCAATACATTTGGAAATAATCAGAATAGAGACAGCAAAACCGGGGAATAAGTATATTATTTTTCATTAACGGTAAGTAAACATTTTTAATACATCTTTTCCCCCAGCTTTCCCCGAAGACTGCATCAATTCAATAAAAATCAATTTTCTTTAATTTTAATTACTCCTTCATAAAGAAGGTACCCTATAAGCACTCATTTCCAAAGTTCTGTACACAAATAACAGTAAAGTGAAACATGAGATTCCAAAAAAACCCACCTGAGATACACAGGTATCTCAGATACACAGACACACCTTTGGCCCCTATGTCCTAAGATGGTATCCTCAACCAGGTTACAAGAGCAACAACCCTGTCTGCTTGGACTGATGAGTTCTTTTAAGTACATCTTAATACAAAAGCAGAGTTTCAACCCCTTCCCATTCCCTTTCCAGCAGTATCAAAATAGTATTAACAAAATAACTTTAAGACAATATCAATATATAAAAAACCTCTAAGATGAATCTGCAAAACAACATGCCTAATATTTGCAATTAGAACCCTCTGAATTATTAAATTGGAGAAAAAAATAAGGCAAAAATATTTCTTTTTATGATTCTATTCTTTTCTAGAGGCATTCTCTCAAAAGAAGAGCACCTTTCCTGTAGGTGCTGGCAGGCAGTACAGCTGCACGGATTTCATGGCTTGTTGCTGCAGAAATGGGACACAGTCACAAACACTCCCTCCCTTCTCAGCAGCACAGTTTCAGCCCTCCCATCAGTTACATCAGTGCAACTGACAGACCTGGCAGAAAACTGGTGAAAACCCAAGTCTGCAGCCACCTCTGCAAGTTGAAGCACTTACCAGGAGGCCACAGAGGCACCCTGGTGACTGAAGACAAGGCAGAAGCCCTCCTTTCCAGCAACAAGCTGAGAGATTAGTTCATCTACTCTCACCTAAGTGCATGAAATTAAAATCCAAACAGTTGCACCTTCACCAGACACAATCCGGTAAGAGTTCATTTGACTTATTGCTCCAAAGCTCATTGCTGCAAGCTTAGGAACTTCCCTGCTCTACTAAAACCTACATCTCTTCATCTGAAAGTAAAACTGTGTAACGTGTGTAGAATACAAATAAAAAATAGGATTACCTAGAAAGTAAAAATACTTTTAAAAAAACACACAGAATCACTTTTGAAAACCACACTTTCAAAATGAAATTTATTCTGGACTATGATAGGATAGATTTGCTTAAAACACAAATTCTGAAGCAGTGTGACCAAGTTTGCATGGCAGAGGCAGCGCCGGGACTGAGGCCTCCCAACTCATACCCCACGTCCTATAACCTCCATCGCACTCCCACACGTGGATTAAAGCAGTAATTATCACAAAGTGCCTGTGCCTGCTAGCATTTAACTATATGCATAATTCAACTGATGCAGGTAGTTCTTCAGTTGAGATAAAGTAGAATCAATTGCATTTTGCAATCAGGATGGCACAACTACAACCAAACTCTCTTTTGCTGATTCTCAGCCCTTCACTTGCATGAGCAGTGTTACAGTGTTGAGCTGAAGTAACAAACAAGCTGGAAGTGCCTGAAAGATCCAGTCTCAAAATTTCACATTTGCAGAATGTTAAGTTTCTTCAGTTTATCTTGAGACTTAACATACTGCATAAACTGCCAAGCAGGTACTTTACTGAAGCCCTCCATCCACACTAAGGGCTCCTCGAGGTGTTGAATCTGTCACAAGACAAGGTAAGGCACAGTTACTCTGTGTGTTACAAATGTCCATGTGGGCTGCAGTCACAGAGCAGCATCACACTGTGGAAAACACAACTTTCCTACAAAGACAGTACACACAAGCAGGTCTGCTGGGAGTCCAGACTGAGCAGCATAAGCAGTCACCCTCAGACTTCATCTGCACACCAGTATCTGGCAGCAGCAAGTAAATGAACAGAATTTAGTAAACTGCACTTAGAGAGGGATCTGAACAAAAGAGTGACATGCAAGATGACCACATCCTGACCAATGTAGTTCTGGCAGGTACATACCCTTGAAACTACCACGTTTATGTATTTTTTTAGATACTATTACACATCAGTAACTCGATTAAATAAATTCAAAGCTTGTACAGTTTTGAACAATGTCTCTGAACAATGTCTTGGAAGCAAATGATCATCGCTGCATTACTAATTAACATTATGGCACTCTAAAACACACAAAATCCTTACCTTCTGATTTCTGGATAGTACTGTTAAATCATGACAAGTTGATCACATAACCAAAAACATCACACCATTCAAAAAGAAAAAAGAAAACACAGAGCAATTATCTTAAGTATCCATTATTAATCCCAGTAGAAGCTGAAATGCCAAATGAAAACAAACCATTTACTTCTCTCAGTATAGTTTCATATTCCCCAAAACACAGAAATGTGTTTTCATTTAGGCAACTAACTGCCAAAATACTGTATCAACTGATCTAGCCAGATCATGTAAGCCATTTCATGCTCCAGCAAGTAAATATTTTTTCCATAAGAACTAATCTTTTCTATTAATTATGAAGGTGTTTTATCCCCTTAAAATGCCTAAATTTTTAATTTTTTTCTATTTGCTAGTAATGGCAGTTTTGACCTTCTGCAGCATCCTTCCCCTTTCCACTTTCCTAACATAATTATAATGTGTTGTCTTAACTTTGAACCACAAAGATCAAGAGGCAACTTAGGCCTAGACCTAATTTTTATTCTTGAGCATACTAGTATTAGATAAATAATTCAATAAACATGAGCAGTGTTATTGCATTTATTCCCTTTTTACTTTAATGCTTAAAAACATTTCATGTGTTTCATTCTGAAATGATAGCATCCCAGCTCTGCTTTCCTCTAGTAAATCAAGAGATAGGAAGTTTTGGAAAAAGAAACAAAGTTACACACTGAAGACTCTTCCAATAAAGTTGGCTCCCTAAAAAGCTCTCTAAATATTGTCTACAGGTATATACTTTAGATTCTAGAAAATAAGTTCATGCATATTCCCCAGATTTATAAAGCTACCACTGCAAAACCCGACAGGTGTTATCAGACACAATTACATTTCTTTTAAAACATATGGCCTCATCTGCAAACTGCTCTTTAAGTCGTGCCTGGAACATCATTCGAGTAGTACTTAAAATGAAGTGTGAGTACCACAAATACAGGAATCTAACTAATCATTTTGTGTTATTGGTCCCACAGCACACGAACACTTTCTTCCCATCATGTGTAAGAAGTACTGCTCAGGGGAAACAAGACTCCTAAAAGGTTTCATCATGGTCAAAAGCTGAGCTAAGTTGCCTCTTAAAAGCTCAGAGTGCCGAGAATCCAGTGAGAACAGTACAGTTGCCATTACATGATCAGCTATGAAATGTCTGTCCTCTTGCAAACTCTACATAACCTCTCAACATGTTCAGCTTGCATATTAACTCGATAATGGTTCCAGCACAATTCAAACCAAAAATTACATGGCTGTAAAGGAGGCCCCCTGCACTACAAAATGGTGGATCTGGAAAGAACTGTGTTTTGTGCAGGAATTCTCTACATTCTCTAATCTCTAACCCACTGCCATTTCCTTCATGCACAACGAAAATTCATTGCCATAGCTGCACAACCTCTCAGAAAACATGAAGAAAATCAAGTTTCTTTAAGTGATCCCTTCAACGTCCATATTTAAAATTGCAGGAATTTTTACTTAAAACGAAAGTACATGGAAGAATTAAAATAAGAGCATATAAAAAGCATATAGTTAGTGCAGACGACACCCCTGTTTAAATTAACAGAGTAACATTAAATGACCAAACTGGTGAATCATCCCCTGAAGAACTGTACTCCTGAAACACAACATTTAGTGAACCTGTCACATTGAGATGCCTTTAAAACAGACACATGCCCAGAATGGAAAGCTCCTGGCACACCTGGATTAATTTGAGAGGTTGCAACCGGACCCCTCCGTGCACAAAGGTTACTTTGTAGGATAGAACAAGCACGACTACCTGATCATAGGATCAAAGAATATGGGGCCAGTCCCACTGGAATCGCTAAAAAGGTGCGAACGGGAGCTGAAGCCTTTGCCAGAAAGGTCAGTATTGTAGAACCAGCGACACGGGAACGCTTCAGGGTCCGTATTACCACGGGGGGCGGCTGAAGATGAGCCCAATCCCCGACAAACCTGGCCCAGAGGCTGGAAGGGAGCGCTCGAGGCGCCGGGAAAGCTGGGCCCAGCTACGGGGGCCGAGCGTCGGCGGAGGGCGGCAGCACCGGGCCGGACCGGACGGGAGGGCGGCCCAGGCCCTCCTCGCGACCACGGTTTCGACCCTACGCCCAGCAGCAAGGACGCGGCCCCGACCGACGTCCTGTCCGCCGCCCCCCAGACTCCCCGGGCCGGCGAGGCCCGAGCGCCCCCGCCTCGCTCCCGCAGGCCGCAGCGCCCCATCCCTCCCCACGGCGAGGCCCTGCACTCACAACTCGCTCTTGCCGCCTTTCTCCCAGTTCTTTATCCACTCGGCCGGGAGCAGCGCCGCCATCTTCCCCGTGTAGCGCCGAGGCCCGGATGGAGCAGCGGCGGCGCCGGGTCAGAGGGGACGGACGGGCCGCGAGAAACCGCGGGACGCGGCCGCGCCGTGCGGGGAGGCGGCGGGGCGGACTGCGCCTGCGCGCGGGGGCCGCGGGGCGGTGCCACCACCGCGCCTGTGCGTTAGAACCGCGGGGTGGGGCGGGGCGCGGCGCCTCGCGCGCATGCGCGGTACAGCCCAGTGCGGGCAAGGCGCCGCGGGCGCGCGCTGGGGGCGGTGGCGCGCGGCAGCACGGCGCGCATGCGCGCTGCCGTGGCTCAGTGCAGTCCCCCGGGCTGTCAGGAGCGAGCATGGACGTAGGAATAGCTGTGCAAGGGCTGGATAAAAAATGTCACTTTGCCTTCACGATGAGCAGGAAGAGACAGTCGTGGAGAAATGCAGGAGAGTAAAGCCATCAAGTCATTGCAGGACCAACAGGTTAGATCCCAAGTTTACTTAAGGAATCTAAACCACTTCTTTCCTGAGGTATATTAGTAACAGGCTGGGACAGGCTGAAAATAAGAGATAGTACATGCAATGTAGAAATACACATGACCAAAAAAAATTTAAATCTACTCTGAGAAGACTCTGATTCCACAATATTTCTATGGTACTATACAAAACATTTAGGCGTAGAATTTATATAAAATATACTCTACTTAATGAATATGCATTATATATATTACATATAAGCTCTAAAACATAGACAGTCATGCATTTTAATAAAGTAATGTAGGCAAAACAAAGTATTTTTAAAATAAGTATGTACCAATTCCTCTTCAGAATAATATATTTTTGACACAGAGTAGTCTTTGTTCCAAGCTATAAACTCATATTCAGTTTTGACTTATCCTTGCTTTTTTGAGGGATCTCTTTATGTAGTGAAACATCGTTCTCATTACCACCTGATGTTAGCTGAATTGTGAGGAATTTCTAGGTTAAAAAATAAGACTTATATTTTAGTTTTATAAAACAGCCTTTATAGTTTATTCTTCATCTTTTCATGAGGCTTTTGTGTGCTAGAAAAAGCATCCTGGGCATCCTAAGATTTGTACAAATGAGTCAGAGAACCTTGTTAAAAGCCAGGACAGTTTTGTGTTTCCTTCTGTTATTTCTACAGGTTGACATTTACCTTTCTAAATAGTAGAATAAAGTAGAATTTTGAAAAGAAGGGAAAATGATGCCTGCAAAGGCAGGACGTGTCACAGCACAGTCTTAAGTCACCTCCTGTGCTTCCTGCCTGAATAAAGAAGTACTCTGGAGGCTTTGTGCCAGCTACACTAAAGGAAATGCCTGTGCCACCACTATGGTAACAGCTGGATAGCAGCGGGAAGTTTTTTAACTGAACAGGAAATACAAGATTTGCAAGGATGTAGTACATTACCCAGCAAATACATAGCTAGAAAAAATCAGTGGTAATTGGATCTTATAAAAATATATTTATTCTTGGTTTTCTAAAGAAATACTACAGACGTCCATTGGGAGAGCTTGAAATAGACAAAAGCAGAAGAAATAAAATATCTAACAGCTCATTTCCTCTGTATTAACCAGCTCCATGGGATTCTTGTGACAAGACACAACTTTATTATCTGCTCTGAGAGTTAAATAATTGAATGCTTTACTTTTTCTGCAGAGGCAATTAAGAATTACTTTTTGTGACAAAATGTCTTTTATTATTTGGCTTTTTATCATGTCCATGTAAGAATTAAGCGTTCTAAATTCCCTTTTTTTTTTTTAACAGTAATAGTTTCATGATTGCTCCTGATCTTTTTCTCTAGATATTTCCTAAATTCTCAGACAGAAGAAATAAAGGTGCAAAGGAGGCATGATTCCACATTATTCAGATGATTTCCATTTGGTAAATGCTGTTTAGGCAAGTAAGAATCCTAAACATTAGCTAATACCAGCTGTTTCCATTCATCTGGACAACTGAAATGAGAAACATTCTCAGACAGTGATTGTCAAACACATCTTGCAGGTTTTGGGTTTTTTCATAGCTAAACGCAATGTCACTGCATCATCCTGAGCTATAAAATGTCCCAGAGTTAATTAGGATCAGTGAATGTAGAGGATCACACCATTTTGGAGTGCTTTGCTTGTTTTCAGCTCACAGAAATCAGCATTGTTTCAGGCAGAGTTTTTGCTTTTTTTACCATTTGCCAACACAGGCAAGAGCCAACTGTAGATTTAGGTTCCATTTCCAAACCCAATTGACCTGGATATTTTCTGGTCAAGGCTTAAGTCGTTGGTTCTGTGTATGTTCATGCAACCAGCTGGTGAATAATGAAAGGCAGAAAGACTAATTAGACTGTTCTGCATAATGCCTATGAAGAAGGGGCTTTGTTAAAAATGCTGCTGGAAGCAATGCCTGGAGTAATGTGATTGGAACAGCATTTGGTAGGCAGCAGATCAGTTATTTGTTTGACAATGTATTTCACTACTTCAATGTGTATTTCTCTCCCATCAGAGCATATAGCTCTAAAGAATCCTGTTTGTTTTTTTCTGATTATCATTGACAAGGGAAGACAAAAAGACCCCCTACAAAATCTCTGTTTCAGCAGCAGCTTTGAAGAACTGAGAAACCTACAAAAACAAGGACAATTATTTCTTGAATCACAGTATCACCAAATGGCAAAATGTTAGTGAAGAAGTGGAGATCTGTAAGACTTGCTGCTGGGATTTATTTGAAGAATGAAGACAAGCTGATCTAATGGGCCTTACTCCCAGCCTGTGCTGGAACCATTGCATTGACAATTCCTGCTTGTCTGCTCTGAAGAGTGATGGCACAATAAAAAACAAATAAATTAATTAAGCAGCATTTTGTCTTCCAGTTCATACACCTTCCTTGAAAATGCCGTATCAAGGTCAATTACTGGAATCTCAAGATAAGAGTATGTAAAGTGTGAAAATACAAAAAAAAAACCCCTATGAATTTTGCATATTTTGCAAGCTGACCAGTGACAATATCACTGGCAGTGTAATTTGGAGTCTTTTAGTGCTTTCCAAGTCCTCTAATGCAGAAAGGCAGAGTACAACTGGTAAAGCAGATATTCCTGGGCTCACAGCTCATCATTCAGTCATTGATATAATAGCTGGATATTCTTCAGGATGGCTCTGTATCATTACACCTCTTTAGATTACAGATATCCCACAGAAAATGGGATGACTTACTGTGCTGTGCTTACAAAATCCCTTTTGGAACTTTAGCCTGTAATGAGCCTGTGGTCACACACACGAAGGGTTGGTTGTATCAGCTCCCTGGTCGAGTGTGTCCAGTGCTGGGAGAGCCAGGCAGCCCGTGCTGGTGTCCCAGCAGCTCTGCAGCCTGTGCTCACCGTTTGTCCTTCTGGCCCTCTCCTCTGGCCTGTGTGCAGAGAAGCTCCAGGTGGCTGGAGCCTCTGGGGAGGATCGGCTGGGTGCTGATGGTGCAGCAAGTGTAGGAAGCCAACATTTGCAGACACCCCTTATCAGTGGGTGGGCAGTACCTGCAGTTTGCCAGAGCTATTAGTGTGGCTCTTAGTGAAGCTGGCAGGCTTATCCCATGGCATAGGTGCCTCGTGACAGGTTTGCTTTGAGGGGTTAATGGTATTAGTGCATTGCTAATGAGAGAACATGAAGGTCAAACCTGAATTTGGTAAATCAGGCTCTTACCAACAGGGTCCACACCCTTGTTTGGGTTGTGTACCCCAGATACCAAGAATGTTAAGATGCAAGTGTGTCTGCGGCTAATGATAATCATGTCAGAGAAATTCTAAACCCCTACCTAAACTTGGGGTTTGCAGACTGTTAGGAGCCAAAGAAGCTATTTCTGGAACTCTCAATTGGGGTTCCACATTCTTGATCCCAGCCTGGAAAGCAGTCTGGGCCACCTTGTCCATTGCTCTCTGTTCTGCTGCTGCATCTCTGATAGTTTGTGTGAGTTCCAGGTCGGAGGATACTTAATTAAATATGCCTGCCTTTGACATGCAAAGAATATATTTTTTAAGCTTCTATATCAATCTAAAGCATTTAATAAGCTTACTCTGCTAAGATTTGGATGGTCATGTCGAATTGCCCACATGTATAACAACTCTCAGACATCATCAACAGGATGTGGGGATAATTAATGACCAAAGTGATCAGTTAAAGGGACATGTTTGTTAACCACAGCATTCCTCTTTGCTCCTCTCTGGCTCTTTTCTCCTGTCAGGGCATACATGTGGAAGCATGCAGGGAATAGGCAAGCATTGCCTTGAACTTGCCATTTTCCTACTTATTATATCAGACTTACATACTACCTATGTGCCTGCACTAACATTCCAGCATGAAGGAATTATGAATAAAAAACCATTTGTGTAGTCAACTGTCACATGCTTGCTAAGTCCAAAGTTCTGGCTCTAGATAAGTATTTCTTCCATTAATCAGTTCAAACAGAACTAAGATAAATCACTAGTTGCATTTTGCTCTTCATTTGGTATTTGTCTTAGCTCCTCTGCTCAGTGGATTGTGAAAGAATGTAAACAGTTTGTGATTTGACATCACACTGAAGTGAACTTAGAAGTAGTTTCAGCAGCAGCATACTGAGTCATCAAAGGAAGATTTGGCTTCTACATGTTAGGATGCTAACTTTCCCACAGGGCATGTATTACCAAGTTCAGTACTGTTGCCATTATTTGATGGTTTTAATTTTAATGAGAAGGTATTTTATTGCATTGTCTAATAAGCAGTGGATTTGGGAGTTATAGGAATGTTTGTCCTGCGTAAGATTTCATTGCTGAAGTTGAAAAGGCTCATCAGGTTTTTTCAGCTTTTCCTGTTTCTCTACTATAATTATGCCTCTATTTTTCTCAAACTTCCCTTCAGACTCCTCCACTGCCTTTATGAAAATGTAATGAGAGTGACGTTTATCACCTGCTTGCAACAAAGAGAAAGAAAGAATGAGCTGTAATAGTAAATGCTGTGGATAAAGAGTGTCTTATTGCTTCGGAAGAGAGAATTAGATGCGATTTTCTGTGGACCAGCATACAAGTGCATGGCTTTCCTATCAAGTTACTCTATCTCTTCTTCCCATGATAGTGAAAGCACTGGATATAATTCAAGGGAATAGAAAGCTTTCAGACATCAGTTACTTATAAGTTATTCAATTTTCTATTGTCATGTTCATGAGAAATGTTCCTTGTCAAGTTGCCATTTTGTAATTTTTCCATATTTGATTTTCTTCTTTGCTGCACCTCTGAAATCCCAGCTCTGGATTGCATAGTTTTTTTCACTCCATTCATTAATCTGTTACTAATGATCCAATTGATAAGTCAATGAGATGAATAGGAAATAAATTACATTAATTTCTTAGGGATTATGTCAACAAACATGGTTTCCCATATGAACCTCTGTGACTCTTGACCCATGGTTGACTGAACAGTTTGTGTCAAAGAACTGTGTGCTAAGTCCAGTTTATGTTTATCTGACTCAAACAGGTTGTAACTGATAGAAAATTTTAACATTATTGTTTAAAGACAAGTTCAAAGAGACTGTACTTTTGGTATGATCTGATTTTTTCATTTTTATTTTATCTTATTTATTTTGAAGGAAAGGTTTTCAGGAGGCAGTCTAATCCAATCTCCTGCAGCAGTGAGAGCTTTTTGATTTAAGCGTTTACCACAGTTCTTGATTTAGGCATCTAAACCTGAAAGTGGGTCTTTGCAAAACCACTTTGTGACGTCTGAAAACAATCTGCTTCTTTTGGAGAAGTATCAAACCTCAACAGAGCAAGGGCCTTTGTGAAAATCACTGCTAATCAATGTATTAATAATGTCATATGATAAGGACTTAGAAGATTAAATAGTCATGTTCACATTGCAGTGTTAAGGTACAAACCTCTTATTGTGCCAAAAATTCTTAAATAAATGACCTTGGCTTTGGACTGATGTGGAACAAGTTTAGATGGATGTGACAGTACTGCAGTAGAGCTGTTTGTTTCTTATAGGCTCAGCATCACTGTTGTGCTGCATCACTAAGTATTATGTTATAGATTGCAGGTCATTCTTTTCTGAATGAAGAGCAAGTGGTATGTGGAATTGCATCCTAAGTTATTGAGTATTGTTGTTGATTACTGAATAACCATTATATGTTTTTTCTAGTCAAAGTGAGTTTGTTACTACTTCATTACTTTCCATATACTATAGTTACTTGTAATAACTAGAAGCTTTAAGTCAAACTGGGGTCTCAGCAGGTGCTGGACAGCAAGGTGAAAAGCAATCCTTACTCAAAAGGGCTTTGGATGTGAGCCCTGGAATCTGCAAACATTCTAATACATTGCAGGATTACACAGCTTCTCCTGAAATTGTCCACACTACCTGCCACAAGTCTTTGGAGATACATGGTCTGAAAAAAGTGAGTCGTCATTGTTGGCATGCACAAGGGGAAAACCAAAAAATTTGAGAACGTTATTCCAAGTAGCTGAGTTTTCCTGAGGATTGCAGGAATCGGGTCCCCGTCATACAACCTGGTACCCTGGCGACGTTAAATGTGCTGGGTCAACAGTGAGGTCACCTCAGACTGTAAAAAAAAGGTTAAAGCAATATTTTAATGTTCAGGACCATCTTAGTCTTAGCCATGAGAATGATTAGATGATTTTTGGCTACAACTACCAAAGAAAATAGCCTGAGGTTTCTGTCTGATTTGGAAAATTCAAGTCCCCAAAAAATTCTGGTTTAACAGATTTAAATCGTAACAAGCTGTAATTCTGCGGGTACAAGAGGTGAAAGCAAGGAGAGCGTTGTCATGAGCATTTTCCAGACGTGAAACCGTCTGGAGAAGATGGTGTGACATGAAGGGGCTGCTGGAGGTGCTGGGGGAGCCGGGAGCCGTGGCAACTGAGGCACTAAACGGACGGAGAAACGGAAAGAGCTGAGGAGCGGGGCCGAGGAAACTGAGGGGGTTGTGGCGGCTGAGCCGGCTGAGGGGGGCGAGGAGCGGGGCTGAGCGGAACCAGGAGAGGGGCTGAAGGGGATGAGGGGAGTGAGAAGCGGGGCTGAGGGGGCTGAGGGGACCGAAGGGGCTCAGGGCCCGCTCGGCACTTCCCGCCCGCTGCCGCCACGCGCCGCCCTCCGCCAGGGGAGCCCGCCCGCCGAGCCCCCACCGCCCCGCCAGGGGGCGCTGCTCCTGCACGGGCGGCGCTGAGGCTGCCGGGAGTCGCCATCTTCTCGGGGAGCGCTGCCCAGAGCGGCTCCGGCGCCGGGAACCGGACGGGATGGGATGCTCCCGGTGAGTGCCCGCGGCGGCGGCGGGACCCGGAGGCGGGCCGGGCTGCCCGTGCTGGGGGCTGTCGCTGCTTCGGGCGGTTCGGCGGGGCTCTCCGCGTGGAGCTCGGTCCCGCAGCTCTGCCCCCTCCGGCACGGCGGTGCCGGGGATGCCGAGGGCCGGTGCGGCCGCGGCTGCCGCCGGCCGCTCACGGAGCCGGCGGGAGGTCGTGGCCGGGGAGGCGTTGCCACGGGGACGGGCGCGCCGCCGCCTGCGGGACCGGCCGGGCCGGGGCTGCCCCGGCGGAGCCCAGACCCTGTCCGAGCCGTGTCCCGGCTCGAGCCTTCCATGCTGCTCTTTGCAAAAGTGGATGAAAAATTTTCTATGCTAATAAACGCTTCTGTGGGTCTTTTGACATATTTGAATATTATATCTCCTTGCCCACTCTCTTAATATTTTATTTTTATTAGGCCCATCACTTTCTAGAACTGCTGCTTGTTAATAAAAATCCAGTCTTGTTCGACTACAGTAGTTATTATTCTATAGAGAGAAGTTCAGTGAAATTTTTTCCAGCGGTAATTTAAATTCAAGCAGTTCTCTTTTGCACAATATCTATGATCATATGCTTATATATTTCTCTTTAGCAGTAAGTGTATTTCTGCTTCTGTACCACTTGTCTGATGTTTCTGTCTTCCTGCTGAAAGCCCTATAAGTGGGTATAAGTACACATTTTGGTTTGGATAATTTTTGCACTGTTTTTAATCTGCATCTGCTGCAAAATGCAAATGGATTTGCAGCACTACTTTAATTATCCCTTCACTGCTACAGAATTTACATTGCAATTTTAATGCCAGTACTTCATATAGCTAACTGGAAGAATTTCGTTTTCTGAATGAACATACAGAAACTACATGATCTTACAGTAGACCAGTTTTGAAGGAAAAACAACCAACTGCGTGAAAAAACCCTCTTTTACCTTTTTATCAAATACCTTTATTTTAATCTAATACCTGGACATAGAGCACTAGGATACAGATTAATTAATTACTCATTGTTTATCCTGAAGTAAATCACCATGTAACAGAGAAGACAACAGTGAAGTATTGTCTCTAAGAAAGCAAGTTTTTGTGTGGTGGATTGGTTGGTTAAGCTTTTATTTGGATATTTTTCATTTTCTTAATTGCTTCCTTTTGCTATCTACTTGATTGGTTTGCAGTTTTCTTTGAGGTCCTTTAAAGAATCCCCAGCTACTTCCTTTTGTGAAAAGCTTGGCACCTACAACCCTGGCCAAGAAGGGCAAAGGAATAAGTTAATGATTGTTCTGCACCGCCCCTGACCTTGGCCTTTGCAATCAGCAGCAAAAGTGAAAGAATGCTGATGAGGATGCTTGGTTGTGGGTTTTTTTGACTGCTCCCACTGATACGAGACAGACTTGCATTTGTTATGAGAAAAGTAAGAAAATATGTGTTCATATCTCAGTTTTAGAAGTATGAGAATGGATTTCATGCTGTGATAGGAGTTCTCTCTGTTGCTGTCCTCCCAAGATGGGTAGTACAGCTTTAGGGAGCTGAAGAGTGCCAGAAATCCAGTTTATAATCAGATACAGAATTTCGTAGGAGAGAAAAGTGGATCATGGGATTTAATTCTGTCTGCTTTATGTTCTTTCTCCTTTTTGCTGCCCTCTAGTTTTTAATTCCAGCATTTTGTTTTGCTGTTTTTGGATGTTCTGGAGTATCCTCAATTTATGGCCCGTGCTAGTTTTAGTAAAACATCTACATTTCAAACTTTCCCTGACCTCAGACTCTTTCAGCTTTAGATTATATTTTAATTTGGATTTCTTGGCCAAGGGAGAGAGTTTTAAAAATTTTTTTTTTTTGGTCATAGTTTGGAAGTTGTGGCTTCATAAGCAATGTTGAAGGTTATGTGAAAAAGGTTTTTAACCTCTTTTTTTTTTCAACCAACAGGAACCTAAATATTGGAATTTGTTCTAAAGATTGGTGGAAAATAGCAATGAAACCAGTATCTGCTTTGATTAATCCATTGCTATACTTGGTCTGATTGGATACTAATTCCTTAGGGAAAACTGTTGTAAGTATCTTCTGTATTGTTTTGTTTAACAGTGTTTAAACTTTTTATTAAAAATTAAATTAAACCTTTGCTGCTTTTTATTTTTCATTGCATGAGGTCTTTTTTACAGAGTTCTAATCCAAAATATTCTGAGCATGATGATTTAAACATGAAAAATGTTGCTGTGTGTGAAGACTGAAAGGCTGTTGAGATGGAGAAGGCATGCTGCAAAGCTTGAATTGAGTGTCACTCCTATCAGATAAAATGTAAAATGAATCTGCACATGTCTTGCAGATCATTGTCCTTCAATGATTTGGAGAGTTTCTTATTAAATAGGAAGGCAAGCAGAGTATTTTCAACAGGAGCAACTTTCATATTTTGTTTTTGGTAAAATGTTAGAATTAGCTCCCAAGTCATCCCCATTTCCTGGCAAAGTTAAAAATAAAATATAAAGGATAATCCAAGAGAGATACTATCAAAATAATATGTTTCCTTTGGCCTGCTTGTGTACATTTTGAAGCTGGGGAGAGCGTAAAAGTCTTTGTGACTTTAGTCAAAAATTAGGAGGATGTAATAGCCTGCTATAACCTTGAGCAGCTGACTGACTTCCTGTGATGACAAACTCTGATGGAAGGCTAAGTAAGACCTGTTAGAAGAACAGACAAATAAAGCTGGGCTGATAGGGTTATGTAAGCTTTGGCACTGAAGCAGGAGGCATTCTGTAGATACATACCCTCTTTCTAAAATAAAGCAAAAAGATCAACATGGAACTTATTCTAAGAATAGCTATTGATAATTAGATACAAATATGCTGAAATTTGCAAACACTGTTTAAATATATCATGTTCGTGGTCATTTTAATCTTTTTAAGTAGGTTTTCAGTTAGCAGCATGCACCTTCCTTGATGTAATTGCAGCTGAGCAGGCAGAAACTAAAGTTCATTGAAGTGACATCTGCATAATCTGTGTGTCAGCTGGTACAGTATGTTCCGTTTGGTATTTACTTGGTGCACTACTCACATTTCAAAATTCAGTCAACAATAAACACTAACATGTACCCTTTAGTCAGGAACATGAGGCTATGCAAGTAGATTTCTGACTTGGAGGTTATTGCCATGCTAGTCATGTAAAAGAATTAAAAATAACTCCTTAGAATGCCAATCTAGTTTGTGGTTAAGGATGGAAATAATCATACCTAGTAAAATATGCTTGAAAGGGACAAGTGAGTTTTGTACTTTTCCTGTGAAGCTTTTCAGATCTAGATAATATAATCATGTTGTATTTTTGCAGAAAATCAATACCTGTTAATATTTTTAAAGCTGAATTAAACGTTTGTTTTGCAGATCCACAGTGTACAATTTTGCATTTTGAATAAGTTAACATTTTTACTCTATATTTTTGTCTCTACTTTTTCTTCTGAAACATAATCAGTAGGCTATATAAATTGGTAATTCAGGTTGAAAGTGGGTGGTGTCTTGTGGCAAATAGCCTTCAGATGTTTAAAAGCAGGATTAATCTTGGCTGAGCTTCTGAAGCCTTTCAGGCTAAAATAGACTTTGTTTACTCACTGTATAAAAAGATATATAATGCTTCAGTAATAGTTAAAATATCTGGGTTTTAGAAGTGATGATGATCTTTAACATTTCTGGACCTTCTACCTTTAATTCACATGTGGTTAACGAACACCTATGCAGAATGGCTTAATTAACTTCTGTATACTTAGAGTATGCTCTGACCTCAGGTTGGCTACTGGTATATATTTTAAAGTTTTGTATGCCCATCTTAGGTGGCTGATTTTTATGAATTTATATTTCTTAGCTGTAAACGATAAAAAATTTACCCTCACTCATTTTTCTGCTGCAGTTTATGTCTGTCTGAGTGCTGTTTTGATGCCAGATACTGTTCTAAAAAACCTGTGCAGAAATACTCTTCCTAAGCTAGCTCTAATTTTACACTTTGAGTAGTTGCTTTTAACAGTTGTTTGAAATAGAAATAATTGAACATGATACTTCTATTTATAGTACTAATGTTGTATATAAAACAGTACTTACATGGGCAAGGAGTTTGCCTCAATGCTTGATAAAGATGTTTCTCACAGCTAGAACTATAGTGAAATGTAAACCAGCCATGTTTCCAGGGGCTGTGATAAAGGAAGGGCTTCGTAGTGTGGCTGGAGCATTGGTAAACCTTGCCTCTACCTGGGAGGGGCTGCTCCTGCTTCTGTCACTGCAGGAGTTAGACGTGGCTTTGAGAGGCTTTTAGAATGATAGTTGAACCTTTCTGCTCCAAGTGATCATGATTAAATTATGTGGTTGATATAATTTGAAAAAGGTAGTTCATATTAAAGAACTGACGTGTTGTGATTGTACCTTCTGTGTCAGTA
This sequence comes from Nicator chloris, assembly GCA_013400495.1. Lineage (NCBI taxonomy): Eukaryota > Metazoa > Chordata > Aves > Passeriformes > Pycnonotidae > Nicator > Nicator chloris. Next base: position 478,274 of record WAAE01002018.1, read on the forward strand.
CTTATTGCTCTCTTGGTACGTGCTTTTCATAGTCTTTTGATTGTGAGGATTGACTCCAGACAATCCAAATGTAGCAAGTATTTCCATTATCACCATCGGGAGGGTATAATTTCTTTTTTATTCACCATGTTAACAGAAGGATTTTGGAAGTCTTCGTAGCATTGTAGAAAAAGCTAATGTACATAAAAAACTAAAATGTAAAAAATTTAAATAGGAAGATTTTTTTCACTGTTTCTGAACTAATTTCTATATAAATACAATAGAAATAGAGGTCTATTGCTATTCGTACAGCAAAAGCCATATACATTTGTTTTGGTTTTTTCAGTGGACAGTTTGAGAAAGAGTCTCTAAAGGATGTGAGGTAGGCTTTGTTTGTGTTCTTGTAGAAAGTCTTTCAGCCACACAGATAAGAAAATTACTGTGCAGCTAACTGGTTTTGAGCAATACCAATTCTTTCATGAATGCAGTGTAAAAGTGATAGATGCTTAAGGTCGCTTGAGATCTTTACAGGAGCAGTTCTAGAGGCTTTAAGGTAAAGTTTTATAAAGAAATAGACATGAGCAATAAACATGAAAGTTTTTAAGATTTCATTATAAAAACCAATTATTTTCAATATATGCATGTATATAAAAATACATGTTTTATGACAACTTTCATATTACTAAATGTCATTACTGGTTTAAGTTTTTTTGTCCTTCAAAGTCAGAACAAGCATATAGGTCAGATTTGTAGGTCAGTCAATGCAATTTATTCAGATGCTATTTTTGGATTTGCTAAGTTAAAACAGAAGCCACAGTATAATTTCTAGTGTTATTACATTAGTCATGAACTGATGGACAGAAGGAATTAAAGCTGGTGCTCCATGATTACATGAACCACCGTGCCAGGTGTCTGACATCACGTTTGCTCCCCCTGCTTATAGCTTAATTATCTTCGTCATCTTGGCAGAGGATGCAGCAATCCTGCAATACATAGGCATTTTAATTTCCTCCTCCCCTTTCTGAACCCTAAAAAAGGTTTTGTAGAAGCTAAATCTGGTGTTGTAGAAGTAATCATTGTAACATCTACATTGACATTACAGTGTTTAATCAATATTAATGCAGGTCTTGAGGAAGCTATATTTTTTGTGTGCTGGCCTACCTTATATAGACTGGAAATAGATATATTTCAGAATTCCTATAGAAAATAGATAAGAACACTTGTTCGGTTAAGTACATACTCTGTTCTTCCTTATATGCCTTTCTTTTTGCTAATTGCTGAACTATTACTGTTTTGTGCCAGGAAGTTTATTTGGCCAGTCTCGTTATGATTTAATTTACCACTTTAGGATGCGTATCAGCAATAGCCAAGACTTTTTAAGTTAATAGTATCACTGCACTTGTCTGGAAAAGAGATGAATGTTTACTGTGCTTTGATTTCATACTTTGAGATGAAGGTGATGACTGTCAGTTTGTGGTTCTTGCATAGGAGCTGCTGTAGCCAAGTTGCTTTGTTTCATCCTGAGCAAAGGTGGGGCTTGCTGGAGTGCTCTTAGCAGCCTTCTGGCACAGAAGGGGCTTGAGGCAGAACTGGTAGTTGGTACTCACCCTGGAAAAGTGTATGCAGGGGTAGGAATGTGTGACAAGTGCTAGAAGAATGACATTCCTTCAGGGAGGGAAGGGAGGAAAAGCTGGGGTGATGGCAGAGGCACAGGAATTTTTGTAGAGTGAGTAGGCAGGGTGTGGAAAAGTGGAAGCAATATGCTGGACATGAACACTAGTGCTGGATAGTCCCAACACACTGATCTTAAAAGCAATGCCCAGCACTTTGGTAAAATGCCCCAGTGAAATATCTGATAGTTTAGTTCACAGGATGTTTTGCTAAAATAGAAATTGAGGTATATCTTTACAGTCCTCTAAGACATCTTGATCTTTCTGCTTTTCTTTACCATTTTTTTATTGTTTTGGGCTTAATACCTTGGTGTTTGCCTCTGTGTGGCAGGTAATGCAGGCAAGGGTGAAATGGAGGAGAATAGGAAGGGTTGTTATTTTAATACATAAAGGATGGTATTGAATTTATCTTCCAGGGTTGTATATGGGTATGATCTCCTTCTGTGTGGGAAATTAAAAGATATATTCTTTGTTTAGGAAATCTAAAGGAGAGCCCTGCTTCTGAAGAGATGACGTGTAATGTCCCAGGGAAGTCGGAAGCCTGTGCCTCTGTGGACACTGCCGCTGCCCAGGAATGGGCACAGGAACACGACCGACGCGCAACTTTTGCTGGATTTCCCCAGGGCTGTCCTGTTTCAGTGTCAGCTCTAGCACAAGCTGGCTTTGTTTATACTGGACAAGGCGACAAAGTGAAGTGCTTCAGTTGCCATACAACTATTGAAGGATGGGTGCCTGGGGATTCTGCAGTTGAGAGACACAAACAGCTTGCCCCCAGCTGCAAGTTTATTACTGAGTCTGCTTTTCTGGAAAGTAACATGGATCCTGTTGCCCAGAACTGCCAGAATAGAACTGAAAATGGTTCCAGCAATTCAGCCCTCCCATGTGCTTTGGATAACCCTGACGTGGAGGCAGATTACCTTTTGAGAACTAGGCAGGTTGTGGATATGTCAGATAGTTTGTATCCTAAAAACCCTGCTATGTGCAGTGAAGAAACAAGATTAAAGTCTTTTCAAAACTGGCCCCTCAATGGCCAGTTGACACCACAGGAATTAGCTAATGCTGGATTTTATTATACAGGTGTTGGTGACCAAGTGGCATGTTTTTGTTGTGGTGGAAAATTGAAGAACTGGGAACCCAGTGACAGAGCTTGGTCAGAACACAGGAGACATTTTCCCAAATGCCTTTTTGTCCTGGGCCGGGATGTTGGAAATGTTTCAAGTGAATCTATTCCTGCTGAGCTTAGCATAAGTGGTCTGAACAATGCACAGCACCCAAGGAATCCCTCTATGGCAAAATATGGAAAACGTTTACAAACATTTTTATCTTGGATATATCCTGTTGATAAGGAGCAACTTGCAGAAGCTGGATTCTATAGCATAGGTAAGCCAGACCTTGAAATGACTAATACCTTTTACAATGAAATTGTTTATGAGGAAGTGTCTTGTTACGGAAAAAAGCCCCCAATTTTTTAAATTTTTATATGGAACAATTTGCCAGAGTCTCTTTACTCTGTAAACTACTTACCACAATTCTTGTGTAAAATTGCATACATTGTATATACTATACAAGAAGTGTTGCTCTAACTCCCTCACAAGGAAAAGGGAGTTACCTGGGATAATTTCTTGTTCTCATCTTACTTGACTTCTCTCTTAGAAGAACTCAGAACTTTATAGTATGATTCTGTTTATTTTACTTGTGTCCATAAATAAAATCTTTGCTGTATTTCTGTATGGGTTTTAAATGAGCAATACTTGTACCCACTAGAACTATTTCATTGTTTTCTTCTTGGGTTCATAAAAGTACCAGAAGATCTGTATGGTGGAGTTGCACTAACTGGGCACCAGTTCATCAGACTGAGGGCTCTTCAGGTGACTTCTGTGCAAACTGTTCCCTGAGAAGAATTTAACTCTCTAGGGAAGCACTATCCATACCTCCTCTCACTCCAATGAAAACAATATTTAAGCAGTTTCTGAGGCAGTCCTGGATCACAGTGCTAGAACAGAGAGGATGCAGTTCTCAGCTGGTTTTGCTATTGCTGGCTAGGGCCTGTTAATGGGAAATGGAGGATCACAAAGCCATGTGAACGTCTCTCATTCTTTGTGGCAGACATCTTCAGGCCTTGTTTGCTGTTGGATTGAGCTCCATGATAATAGGTTATTTTCAGCTTCTGTTTTTTATCTGTATTAATTACTGTATTTTTAATCTGTATTAATTACTTACTGAAATAAAATTCAGGAAACTTGCTTCTCTTATTTTGTGTTTCTTTAAGCTCAATTCTCCCCTGAACATCTGTTTCAAATCACGTGTGTTGTCCTCTATTAAAACGGAGTAATTTTTGGTTGAAATTGTAAATCAGTAAAAGAAGTATTTCTTTTCTTAATGTAACATTTTAGTTAAAACTTGGTATTATGCCTGCACAAAGTATATGACTTCATTGTTGTGTGTTTCCTCAGGTAATGGTGATCACGTTGTGTGTTTCCACTGTGGTGGAGGATTGCAAGAATGGAAGGAAAATGAAGACCCTTGGGATCAACATGCCAAATGGTTTCCTGGGTAAGGTGTCTCTTAGTGTTTTCTTGGTGTGTGTCTGAGTCTTATTTACAGTATGTTGCATTTTAATGACAGAGCATACTAATAAAGGCTTGAGAAGGTTGATTATGGCTTAACACTGTTTAGATTTATGCAAATAATTTTATGTTGTCTTATTTGTAGCGTTATTAAAGGGAAGGTATCTGTGTCTGGATTTAACCTATGCTTGCTTTGTTAGCAGGAAGAGTTGTGTAGTTTTGTCATGATGCATCTGAGGGTTTTTTTCTTTTTCAAGTGCTACATTGTAATGGTGTGTTAATAGCTTGGTACACATCAAAGTTTGTAACTTATACCAAGATACAAAATGACTAAACAGCTGCCACAGAGCAAACAAACCTGAAGGAGTCATAGTGGCGTGGAATATAAAACATAGTTCTCTGTGATTTGAAAGGATTAAGGATTCCAGACAATAGTAGTTGTAGTAGTAGCACCAGAAGTAGTTTTTAGAAAGACTGCCAGTGTTGTCTAAAATCTGTTTTGAGGAAAGGAAGAATAGTGTTACTCAGTAGTTCTTACACGTGGACAGAAGCCATCCAAATACAAAGACTTAGTGACTTGTATAATATTGATAAAATCAGTGTCTTTTATGCATTGACTCTCAGATTTCTCTTCTGTGGTGAAAGGCTCTCTGGAAGTTGGAGATTGGTATTTATGCATTAGCTATTCCTTTTATTAATAGGGGCACAGGCAGTTTTTAATTATGTCTCTGCCACTTGAAAGAGATATGATGCCAGGTTTTGAGCATGGTGCAGTGAATAGTTAAGGAATGTTTTCTCACTACATTCACTCTTCTTTTATGGCTTTGATTTTGGTTTAGGTTACTTAAATTATATCAGGTTTGATTACTTCCTCTCAGATCATAAGAGTCTTTTTGGGGGTTTTGTTCGCTCATCAGCCTCAGTGGCAGTGTGTCAGTCTCACAGCAGCTGTCTGTTCCTGAAGGGGAAGTAACTGCTGGAGCTGGAGAACTTTTGTCAAGGAGTTACAGCATTCCCTAAATCTTCTGGTAGGAAAGAGTTCTGCCCAGTGGGTAAGACTGGCTGGAAAATGATGAAAGCAGGCACAGAAGGCACCTGTCTGACCAGTGACTGCTTTGATTGTGAAAGACTAAAGGAACCAGCATCTTAACATGATGTTGTTGTTCGTTTGAGTGAGCCTTTACTTTTAGAAATCTGTGTCATGACCTGTCATGGCCAACAACTCTTAAGCTTTAAGCTTTCTTTTTCACCAAAAATGTAAGAAAGATAAGTACTGCTTACATATTCAAGATGTTCTTAGAAATATTACAGTGACATCACAGATGTTGACTAAACATTTAGACATTTTAAAAACAGGCAGTCTGTATGATGTAGGAAATTTATCAAAGCTTCCATAGTTATGTAACAAATTTTTGCTGCTAATGCAGTTTTAGTAAATCTAATTATTCTTATTTTTAGGTGCAGATTTGTGAGCAAGGAAAAGGGGATAGAATTTATAAATAATGTTCACTTAAGAGATGGATGTAGGGATTCAACAGTAAGTTTCTTGCTTATTGATAATTTTGTTAAAATAGAAAAAATCAACATAATTTTTATATTAAATGATACACCTTTTAATTACATGCCTATCATAGAATCCACCTGCTGCTACTTTCATTGGCAGAAAGTGAAAGAATTGCAGCCTGTTTTGGTTCTGTCAATCAGAGTGTGCCCATAGCTGGGTTATGGATCACAGCCAGGGCACTTGTGAACGTTGTATTTTGGATACTGAACAAGTGCCCTTTGCTTTAGAGCCTGAGAACCTAAGGTTTATGATGAATAATAGCAGATCAATTTTCTTTTCTAGTTGGTAGAGCATTGTTAAAGTTCTGTATAGTCATTAAAATTTAAAACTGATAATGTAGATTATCTGTAATTTTAGAATTCTTTTGTAGACTAAGAATCATGTACATATGATTATTGCAGAGGCGAGTTAAAATTATAACAAAATACTGATCATTTTGTTTGGAGCAGATTAAATAGTTTTAGTCACTAAAATAACTGGAGATCAAATAACTATTTTTCTATTTTGTAACTGTATGCATTTCCTTCTACTTTCTCCAGAACTGTAATTTTGTTTGTTTATATTTCACTTTTAGACAGAAGCTGCTGAAGAGACAATACTTCCTAAAGGTATCTGTTTAAAACAAACAGTCTGCCCCCATTTTGGAATATCCATATTTGAATGTATAGTGACAGGAATGGTTAATTTGAAAAATAACCCTATTATATTTTAAAATAAAGCACAACAGGCAAATTGTTGGATGATACTCTTCCATTGCTTCATTGCTTCTAAAGAACTGCAGAATGTATTTGATTTCTCTTAGAAGAAATATAATAGTAATTTGATAAATATTGTAAAGCAAAGGTTGTGAACCTTGGAAGAAGTTTGTATGGGATGCAGTCTTACAGCTAGTGAGTGTGCATCAAATATTGAATTCGTAGTGCTGTGGGATGAGTGTTAAAGGATACTGAACAGAAACAGCCCTTCTTCATGGGGCAGGAAGAGTTGGTCTGTCCAGTGGTAAGGACTAGGAAGCTGAGCAAGCTGAAATAGTTTATTATGTGTTCCAGTATTACACATTCCTGCAATGCTTTTCACAAATACCAAGCAATAAAAAGACAAAACAGTTAAAGCCAGTCAAGCAGCTTCATCCCAGGGAATGGGAGCTATTGCTAGTACGAGTGGCTACACAAAACCTGCTTAGAAATCCCTCCCATACTGCTCATTTATGAGAGTGAAAATAAAAGAACCTTAAAAAAAAAAAGTCGCCTTTTTAAAAATTAAAAATTGAAAACTTTTGCTGTTTGAACAATGTTGATAAGTAAAAGGAAGGGAAAGGTCCAACAGACTGAATAATGATTTCCCCCACAAGTGTTGTGTCTTGCCATGGATAAACCTGCTTCCTTGTTGGTAGTCCTTTGTTTTGGTTTTATAAATTCAAATTATTTTTTGGTTTCTCTCAACATATGTATGAGGTTTTTTTTCTTCCCTGAACTGAATTAAAATTGATGTAATGTTACTTATCCATTGTGACTTGTAATTTTGGATGAATTTCATTTAACATTCAGCTACAAAATTTATGATGATAGTTATATGGGACATGTTATTTAATTTGAAGTATTTGATTTGAACAGCAAATCTAGGAGGATTTCTATACTATAAATAGATGAGGGGAGACTGGGAAAGCTAGGATAGAAGAAAACTGAAATCTGAGGTCTTTAGAATTAGCACAATTCTCAAATTGGAAATATGGTTCCTTTGGCTACATATTTGTTTGCAAATATGTCTCTTAGAGTACTGTAGTAGTCAATAGTAGTCAATAGTGTCAGATAATCAGATTTATCCTTCTTAAAGTATTTTTGTTTTGTTTTTAATTTCTTGTTTTAGATGATCTCTTTCAGAATCCTTTGGTACAAAGTGCCATAGCCATGGGTTTCAGTTTGTCTGAGATTAGGAACTCCATGGAAAAGAGATTGCAGATGACTGGAGAAAGTCACACATCTGTTGAGGATCTGGTAGCAGACTTAAGTGCTCATAAAGAAAATACAAGGGAAGAAGAACCAAATGAAATCCCAGTTGAGCAAGATGAGCTTATTCAGTTACAAAACCTCTGTGTGTACTTTCATATCAGTTCTTTAGTCTGTGAAGTATTTTTTAATGTTACCTGTTTATTCTCCCCTTTGATCCCAGTCTTACCTATGGTAAACTTACAGTACTGTAAATTAAAATTAAAGACATTTGGTTTGGGACATTCAAAAACACCCCTGAACAAACAGGGTGTTAGAACATTTTGTGTGTAGCAGCATTTATAGATATCATCTCTAAAGTTAGTATTGGTATCTCAGAGGTGTTTAACACTGACAGTCTAGTGTGCTTCTGGGAAAGGCTGCATGGGCTAACAAAAAAAGCCAAAATGGTTGTGACAATTATATTTAAAAATAAAAGCAAGAATAACTACAAGAATGTAGTTATAAGATGAACAATAGATGTGGCAAAATGAAATAGACACAGGGACACACTCTCACATTCAGTATATTCAAAAGGAAAAAGTCACACTGCATTTATTTTGCAGTGTATAATTTTGTTTGGATAGAAGTATTTTGTTCTTGGCTAATAAGAACAAGTGTGCATCTAAATGGTGTTTCTATTCAGGTATTTATGTTCCAGCTTTGCAAGTCATGCTCAGAAAGCCCTTGTGGTGCACCCTGCAAATAGACCAAACCCAGGAGTTCTGATTCAGGAGACCTGTAATTTAAGACAATTTCACATATGGGTGAATTCATTGGGAGGCCAAAGACCATCTGGTTGGCATGATGAGCAGAGATCTTACCAACACACTCCTTTTAATAAGATTTTTTAATAGGACCTTGTTGGGGAAGAAGAACTTGCAGTGCAGCTGGACCTTCTTTTGGTGTTTGGCTGTGCAGAGCTTCCCCCAAGTGGCAGGGGAAGGTGTCTGAATTTTATCTTTTCAGATGGGGCATACTGGAATAATAAAGAGCTCATGTACAATGCCAAATTGACTCTTCCTGTGTTACAGATTTTAAGCTTTTTGAAATATGGGCATTTGGAAAATGGGAGCAGGAAAGGAAGTCACATCCTCATTTTTCTCATTGGGAAAACTCAGAAAAAGAAATAAAATCCAAATTACTTAACCAGTAGCAATGAGTCTTTCTTTCACCTTCTGCTTAAATTTTGGGCAACTTGTCAGTAAGAGGTCTGTGAAAAGAATGTTTCCTGATTGAAATATGCATATCCTAAATTCTGTAGGTATTTCAAGCTCTTACAAATACAGATAGATGCATTCCCTGCTTGCATTGGCCTGGGAGATATAATGGGATAAAAGGGGAAATAAAACAGGAGGATTCCATGCTGCAGCTGGGATTCCTCTCTCTTGTAATTTTTCTTTGTTCTTTTTAAGGGTGTGACCTTTAGATCCTATGAAGAAAACCTTGTCCTTGTGTGTAAAAAGAAAAAAAAAAGAATGAGATTCAGTGGTAGTAAGTATGTTAACTTCTTTTTATGTGTCTGTTTCCCTTAGACCTCAGCACTGAGGAGAAGTTGAGACGTTTGCAGGAAGAAAAGCTCTGTAAAATCTGTATGGCTAAGGACGTGTCAGTTGTCTTCATTCCCTGTGGTCACCTGGTTGCCTGTAAGGAATGTGCTCAATTACTTCATGAATGCCCTCTGTGTCGTACTGATATTATGAAAATACAGGAAATTTTTATGTATTAGTTAAATACACAGCACTATGTATGCAAATGCTTCCTGTTTTATTACTTTAGAAATGTGTAAGATAATGTAAAAAATGCAGTAAATTCCAGAATGTAACCATATGGCAGGATTTAGATTTTTCTGCTGTCAAACTCTACACATTTTAACACTTTACAAATTATTTTCTTTAAGTGATTTTTGTATGTAAAAAGCAATATATATGAAAGGCAAATATGTATATTTTGTAATTTCAATTCATAGACCTGATATGGGAAAGCCCAAGTAATGTAAACCTTTATTTATGTGATCATTCCTTTGCTTCACCTTGGTAGGGCTCTGTATGACTGAAGTTTTTGCAAGTAGAGTTATACAAAGAGCCTGTCCCTATATAAAATTTGTGAATAAGTTAATTCAAAATATAATTGTATACTTGTATATTATACCTGAGACTTTAGCATTTTAAACATATTATGTAGGATTGTAAATAGTCTCTTTTTTCTGTATTGGTTGTGATATAATTCAGACAATACACATAAACCTGCTGCTGTAACCTTATGGTTACTTCTGCTGCTTTGTAGGTTTGTCTGTTTTAATTTAATTTCTGTCTCCCTATCTATTTTTCTGGTTCAAATGTATAAATTGTCTTCAGTAAACTGGTTTTAGCCATCTGTTTTTCACAAAGATCCATCTATATAAGATGTACATTAATTTTATTGATTAAAAAAGAACTCAAGAAAAATGAGGGCCATATTATGTACCCTGAGCCCTTCATGAGAGGAGGCTCATTTAAAATTTGCCCCTACACAAAAAGATGTTCCGTGTGACATTTTTCTTATATGTTTTTTTTTAACACAGCATCATCCTAAGTGATTTATCTGCTAATACTTTTTTATGCACTGCTTCATATCTTGTATTTCCATAGGAGAAGATTAAACTTTATCTCCTAGAAAATGCTTTTTAAAAATTCACTAGCAATGTTAGAAATCTTTCATTTTTGTTCTTGTCAGTTTGCAGCATTTAAATTTGAAAGTTAAGAACTACTCTAATGACAGCCACCTTAAAATAATTAAACTATTTCTTACTGGACTGATCCTCCGTTTCTGATTTTGAAAGTATTACAGCTTTGTATTTAGGTACAGCTGTTTTATGCTTACTGCTTAATTATGTCACTTCCTTATTTTGTGGAACTATTGGTATGTTCTGTGTATATATTTTTGAGTTCTACACACTAAGGTTTAGAGTATAGAATATATAGAACATAGTTTTTCTTGTTACAAAAGTTTTGAATAGACAGAAATGTATTACCTACCTACCTTTTCTATTTTTTTAAATCTGTGCTGTGTAATGGTATGAGTATTTAAAATAAAGTGCAACCCAGATGTTCCTTGATCAGTGTATTTGATTCTGACATTAAAAAATAGCAGAAGGCTGGTTTCTGTTGCTTTTTGTTTTGTAATTAAACTTATTAATTTAACCTGAGTGTTATTAAGGGTAATGAATATCTATTAATTGGAGAGGAAGTAAAGTCTATTGTTTGTATAGATTAAAGTTTGCTAATTATAAATCTAACATTAGTTTTGCTGGTTTTTATTATTGAATTTGGTCTTGGGAATAGCTGATTACTAGAAATTCATAAAGACTTCAGTTTTATTTTGCCTTTCTGTGCCTTAGTGAGGAGTTCAGGGTTTCAGATGATTCATGCATACAGGGATTTTTCAGGAGATATGGGCTGGCACTCCTGCCAGCCTTGTTCCTAGCTCCATCCTTCCTCACAGGGAGGGGTTTCTGTCCATATCAAGGGGAACCGAAGGGGCTTTGTAGCCTTGAGCTGGTGTATCCTGCCTGAAATAGCTTGTTTGGTTAAGGCTGCATGCCGTGTGCTGCTGACTTCTTCAAGCAGATGGTTGGTTACCTAAGCTTGACCCGGGTCATGTGAGAGGCTCTTTGGATCAGCTGGATCCAGCTCAGGCTGCAGAGCCTGGCAAGGGGCTCAAAGTCCTGTCTGCAAAAGAGAGGGACCAAGTTTAACTTAAACTGTTACAAAACAAAATCTCAGCAAGGAGGTGATTTGGGGTGTAAATGTAGTATGTAAATTGTCTGAGAAAAGCTGGGAAGTAGGTCACACACACTGCCTTCACTGCAATGGAGAGCAAACACATTGTCCTACATTGCATGATTGCTTCATGGTAAAGCTGGTTACCTTCTAAAAGGTATACTTTTATCTTTATATACCTATCCCTTACTGCAACTTTCTCATTAATATTATAATATTAGTGAAATAGCAATAGCTATTCATTAGCTATATAGCTATTCAAATTGTAATCTCTTAGGGACATTAAAGGGTTAAAAGCCTTTTGGTGAGATGACAAAATAACTGCTCTGTAGGTTTAGGGTTTGTTTTGTGTTTTTTTTTTTAACTATAATCAGAGTTCTATTCAGACTAAATGTGAAAAAATAATTAGCATAATCATCAAATTCTGACAGCTTGAATTAGGAAGATGTTTCTTCAATTTACTTTGATTTTTAGTAAGTTAAAGAAACAGAAGAAATTCCATGACCTCTAATACTGTGCTGAGTGTTTAAAGGAGTGGAAGCACAGGGGCTTTTACAAGGAGGTTAGCAGCAGGACACAGATGCCCTGGGAGTTGATTTTTATGAGTTACCTGGGAGCTGTGCAATATGTTCAAGTTTCAGTGTTCAGTAACTTCTAGTGGCTTCTGTATACTATCTTTGGTGTTTTTTGTAGAGAGAGGTTAATGCAGGCCCTTCAATATGGTGTTCATGTGAAACCAAGCTGAATGGTGTTCTCTAGGATGGAGCATCACCAGGGGCAGTGACCTTTGCTGCTGTGGTCTTCAGGAACTACGTGGAAGAGAATCTGCTCTGCCTTACACCATGTGCAAGTTCAAGCACCTGATGTGTGAAGGTCAGCTCTTCATAGAGCCAAGGAGGAGCTGGAGGTTCTTGTGGCTTTTGCAGTTTTTCTGCAGCAGCGAGGATGTGAACAGAGCCTTGTTACACGGTGTTCTTTGTTAGCCTCTGCCTCCTGTCAGCAAGGCCAGATGCCACAGAAGGCTGGAGAGGCTTCTCCCTGTTGGTCTTGTGCAGAGCAGCTGGATTGGCCTCAGTTCTTGAACGTGGCTCGTGAAGGGTGCTGGGCCCCTTCTCCACAGGGTCAGATGGGAAGAGCCAGTCTACCCACATCTACCTCAATTCCTCCTGGAACTCAAGTGTGAGTGAATACTCTCCCTCTTACCAGTTTTTTGTGTGGTTTACATGCAGTAAGTTTTACTGAGTAGCTTGAAAACTTCATCAAGGAAATCTTTCCTCCCCCCTGCTCCTGCCATGGCTCACACTGATTCAGATTTTTGAAAGCACCTTCTCATCTTGACAGATGCCACTGTGTCATGTCACTGTGTCATGTCACCTCAGGAGCTCTACCCATGCTGCTGTACAGCAATTAATGTGCTGTAACTATAATGTGGCTTTCTGTGGGAAGGCAAATGGCCTGTGATGATAAACAACCTGTGCTGAAATTCAGATGCTATCTTTAATTTTTTCTTAACCACGAATTCCTATTAAGCAATAGTGACAACATTACAGTAAAACTACAAGTGTTAACTCTGAGAACATGGCTCTGTGACTAACTTACCAAGAAACTTGCTTTTTCCTAGGACTGGAAAAAAGACTATGTATTCATTTATGAATGACTTGGATAAATAAAAACCCAAGAAAAATCTGGGACAAAATGGTATTAATTATATTGTGAGTATATGATATTTAAATATCGATCAAAAACTATTTGGTTGCTTTTAGAAAATGACTAATTTACAAGTTTATAGCCTGGATAGCTGTTGCGTTGGCTGAGATAAATTGCTTGATAAGTAATAATTGCTGGAAATGTATTGGAGAGATACTGGAATTAGTTTTGCTCTCAGATTGAAAAATGGTGCTTGCTACCAAAAATGAAAAACACATTTGCAGAGTCCCATTGTGAAAACATCTAGAAGAATCATTACAGTAATTGCTGAAAAGCCGGGTTTAGTATAAATGCATATGGTCACCTTCAAATTTTGGAGAGTGAATTAATTGTAATATAATTAATCTTCAAAGATTACCAAGACAGCATTTAAATTTATTCATGTTATGTCTTTTTGATTTTATATTGTTAGATCTTGCTCTAAAACTCTTGACACAATTTCCCTCATGTAACTTAATTTTGCAGTGTGTGATGAGAGTCATCACTTAACCAAATAGTTAATCTGAATACAAGATTTTCAAAAGTGGGTGTCAAGGCATAGGCATCTCTTCCTTTTAACTCCTGTGTTACAGAGAGAAGCTTCTGAGTCCAGGACTGGCTTTACCTCCCTGTCCTGCATAACCGAGCCCTGTGATGTTACTGGAGTCAGGATGGGAGCTCTGCTGCAGGGTATGAGCCACCAGAAAAGTAACTGTTGCTTCAAATGGGTATTTTGAAAAATGGATGTACCAAAAATAACAATTTTATAACAATAAATCTTCATCACAATTTATGACTTTTATAACTTTGTCAACAGTTGCTTTCTTAAAGGCCTAACTGACAATTGCAAGTTTCTTTTAGGAAGACCTGTGGTCCAGGTTGGAAGCTTCACTTCTGCTAGGCCCACAACTGGAACCAGAGGCACAGGGAATGAAGCAGTGGGCAGTCCTGGGGTGTGAGGGTGGGAATTGCTGTCCTTGGTGTTTATGGTGAGCATCCCAGGTGTGCCCTTTGCCACGCAGGGGAAAACATTTCCTTCACAGCTGCTGGCACTGAGGCTTTGCAGGGCTGCTACTGTCACACTAAAGAAAGTTACAGTCTAAAAGAAGTATTTTTGTCTTAACGGTTTTGAACATCTGTTCAACCCACCAACATGTCATAAACTGTTGTGTTCCTTGCTACTTGTTATGCATTGTGCCATTTCCAAAAACCTTTCATCTCAGCTAATGACACGATCACACTTTGCTTCGCTTCCACCACCCACTGTGTCAGAGTTGAGGCAGCAAAAAAGGCCTTGAGCCCCAGACATAACTGGCAGTAGGGGAGTGACTTATGAGAAACAGTCTGAAAGAAACCTTGAAGTTGGTTGATGGTGAAAACTAAACTAAAGGAAACTTGTGTTAGGGAGAGACATATAGAGGACCTTGGGAATGTGGTAGGTCAGCCCCAGAAAACCATACAAGTTTATCTGAAAGAGTTCTCTGTTTCTTGACCTTATCTGTTAGTAACAACCCCTAGACTTCCCCTTTAACCCCCTGAGTTCCAGCCTCAGTAGTTTGTGGGGAAAAGACCAAGGTACATCATCCAAATCTTGTGTTTGCCTGCACATACAGAAGAGTGCTGTCCCATATATTTGATAGAGGATTTTCTTCAGAGCTTGAACACAAAAAGTATTTGACTTTGTTGTTTATAGTTGTTTTGCTCTATGATCCTGGGCAGAGGTTGAGCTGAATAATGTTATTGCTACCTCAGTTCTACCCTAATTTCACCTAACCACAAGCCAGCCTCCTTTCTCCCCTCTTTAGGCAACCCCTGGCTCCATGTCAGGGTCTCAGGGGGCTGGAGTCCTATGAGCCCTGACCAGCTGAGAACTGTTTTGTGTTCCTGACGGGTTAGGTGCCCTACACATCCAGAATATGATGTTTCACAACCTAGTTTCACTGGGTTTTAGCTGTTTCTCAGCTAAAGCTGCTTCCCTTGCTTGGCATCAGTTGTGCTGTTTGTCCTGCTTGACTTCATTTCAGTTCTTGGCAGCTTCTCACCCCAGCCCTTGTTCTGTCACACGCTCTGTTCTTTGCTGCCTTTAAGTGGGCCTTCCCACTTATCTGGCTTACCCAGTTTGAAACGTTGCTCTGGTTCCTGTGCTTCCCCCTCAGACTTTGTCACTGATGCTGTCATAGTGCCTGACTCATAAAATGGACCTTGATTCATGCTCCCTCTGCCTGGACTTAACTACAGGACACAAGTAATGTTTTGTGTCTTCCAAAACGTCCCTGGATCCAGAAACGGGAGCACATTGTGTCCTGCATCCAGGAGAGGTAGCCTGGTTGGTAACACTTGTTCCTGTACCTAGGGTGAGGTGATGCCTCAAGTGAAAGCAACTTGTCCTGACTGCAGCCAGGAGAAGGGCTTTTCATTATTTCCTACCAAAAACTGGTGTGGCCTTTACACAGTTTGCTGATGGAACTTTAGAACCTGGCTATGGGATTTGTATCTCAAATCATGAGACTTAGAAAGAGCACCTCACTCAAACGGGAATAAGCATGGGGCTTTGAGTAACAAGTGGCACAGAGGACTGAGTCAAGCTGCTGCTCATAATGCAATTAGCAGGAAGGCATCTGTCACTTACTGGGATTCTGTTCCTTTTTAGAGCTGATAATGAAGGGGACTCTAAACTTCCTTCCTTTGTAGTGGTACAGGACAAACTGATTCTCTGCTCCTGCACGGAAGGAGCAGGCAGAAACTTACTGAATCAAAGAAAATTCAGGCATGAGTTGGGTGTTCTGGAAAGACCTGGCAAGAAACAGGAGCACACAAGGGAGACTTACATAAATGGAAAAAGGAAGAAGTAATTCACAGAGCAGGGAAAGACCTAAGGAGCTACTGATATGTAATCTCTCTCCTGCAAATTATGGGAAAGTAACCCATTTTTTGGTCTTTATTTTTGTTTCTTATGTAATAGCTCATCTTCAAAAGGATTTAGAGCAGATTTCCCTGGAGTGACTAAGCCAGATTCAAAAATCTGGGAAAAAAAATTTTACTGGGAAGACTGCTTTTTCCCTCTGTACCCATCTCAACAGACAAAAGTTTGGTCATGGCTTATCCAGTACAGGCCATCAAAGCTACCACCTCACCTTGGGACTAAGCCAGTATACAGTTTCTGGTTTCTTTTTCCAATTCTCAAAAGAAAAGTCTATAAATAAATAAACGATTGTGGGTGGTGGCGTGTTTTTTGGTTGGTTGGTTGTGTTTTTTGGTTGTTACTTGGTTTTTGTTTTGTTGCTTGGTTTTGATTGGATGTTTTGTTTATTGGGTTTTTTTTAATAATACAAATGAGGAAATGGAACTGCAGAGGGGGTTCCTATTCTGCAGGAGAAAGAAAAGGAAGCATGAAAAGAAAAGGAAGCAGCATGAGCGTGAATCTCCTGCCTGGGAAAATGAATCAGCCATCTGGCAGCTTGAGTTTATTCTGATCTTCTCTAGTGGTGAACCTCTGGCCATTAATTCAGACACGGAATTGGTATCTGCCCTCTCCTTGCTCAGTTTCCTGTGTGACTGATCATGAAGCTCTCTTTGGATCAAGCATAATAACAGTGCCTGTAAAGTCTTTGTTAAATCCTCTCTAAATTGGGCTCAATATCAGAAATGGTGGAATTTGAAGCACCTAAAGAGTAGCTTTTTTGAGAAAGATTACATAGTCCTGTGAAATACTTTCTCCGAGATTTTCACAGAACTTCTTTTTTATCAGATATAAATCCTTTCTAGACAGGTCAGAATTTAAAGTATCTCTATTTCTTTATAATGCTTAGATAGGACTTATTTTTCTTTTACATTTTTCATTGTGTTTGAAAGGATGCTAGTGTGCTGAAATTATACAGGAACTTCAGGATGGTCTTTGTTTTTTTCTCAAAGTCTGAACCGATGGTAGAAGCCCACTCTGGAACTGGTAGCTTAGAAAGAAGTGGAGTGCTTGCAGAGGAACTGCTTTTCATCATCTTCCCTGTTGTACCAACTGGAAGGCTGAGTCGCAGAAACATGATCTCTTCATGAGGAAAATGCAGGATTTAGGCTCTTCAGAGAGCCATTTTGGCCCCCTTAGAGGTGAGGAATCCTCGCTGGGCTCAGCTGACTCAAGAACGTCCTGACCCAGCAGAAACCTTCCTGGCCTCAGGGCAGCACCTCCAGCTGCGCTGCCCCAGTGCTCCTGCGCTTGTGCTGGAAGCGCTCAGAGAAATGACCTGGGCTGGGGGGTGGGAATCCAGCCGGGCCCTTAGAAAACAAACGTCCCTCCCCCCTTCTGCGATGAGGCAACAGCTCTGCTAAGACAGGGCTGAGCAAAGAGCTGAATGAAACAACCGCGAGGGAGGAAATGGAACCGGAGACTGCGAAATCCTCTTAGGCAGGCTCAGTGACCAGGGGTTTGTCCCTGCTCTGTGCTGCTGCACCTGCAGTCTGGTCTCCAGAGCACTTCCATGCTCTGTCACAAGCAGAAAAACGCCAATTGTGTCGTGTGAGTCAGGACACCCAGAAGCGTTAAGGATCTGGGCTTCCACGGCCTGAGCCAGCTTTGGCCATGGGCTGAACCCTGCCATGGTATTGTCAGCGCTTGCACACTCCTGCCTTCAAAACCACACCTTAAAAACTATGTCATGTTTTCTTCACATTAGGTAAGCACATTTACCTAAAACCTCTCAGCTGTGAGCTCAAGTGTGAGCTGCAGTTTATTTTTGGAATAAAATGAAATACATGTGTTGTACATGTATTTCATGCACAGCTGACTGGAGCTGCCTCGTGTTGTGCTCCTGCCAGCTCCTGCAGTAAACTGGTATAATCTTGCAAAGTTCTGGATTGGAGTTGTAATATGAGTTGTCCCTATTGTATCTCAAGCAGAAGACACATTACTGGAATACTGTGTGCAGGCAAAATATTGTAGTTTATTTTTATGGAAAGGTTGTCCATCTGGCAGCAGTCAGAAGTTGACTTTGAAATACAGGCAAAGTCGATCCAGCTCCTTTCCATCTATTCCTGTGTCGTTTTATAACAATATAGATAATTACTAAGGCTTACATTAAGTTTGGTGGGTTTTTTAAATGCACATTTCTACGATTTCCAGACACTATTCCTTACACTATCAGATTAAGATTAAAGATCATCAGCAGCATCGCTACCTGTAATTGAGACCGAGAACATAGTTGCATGACTGGGCATTGAGGATGCTATTTTAAAGTGTTCCCTACAAGGCAGTCTTTCTGCTTATTTTCTTTTTTTTTTGTTTCTCCTGAACTTGACAGAAGGTGCAAAGCCATTCTGAAATGTGAATACAAGCTACAGAATGTAATTCATTTTTGTAAGCCTGTCTCACGTACCGACAGATTGTATCTAGAATTCCTAGGTGTCATCAACTTATACTGGTTGTAGGGGTTTTTTTGGTTGTTTTTTCCCTAGTTTAATTTTAAACACTCCTAATCTGATCGCGGTTTCCATTGTAAGCATTATTTTCTCTGCAGGATGGCTCATCTTAGTTTTGAAAAGACTGGGACTGGTGGATACTCTTCTCTTAAGTATCCTGCCTTTGTTAGGCAGGTGAGCAGAGTAACTCGGCTTAGCGACTGCTTAGTTATGCTAACGCTTCCCCGAAACTGTAAGTAGACAAACACAAGAGGGTGATTAGAGACTAATTACCAGGACAAAACTATTATTGTGCTGACTGATCTAAATATAATCTTACGTGCAACTATTCAACATGAGTAATGTGCTTAACATTACTCAATAAAGTGAAAAAACCAGGTGTCACCAATTGTAAATGTGGTTACTGTTAAGAATTCTGTACTGCTTATATGGATCGCTTTAGGTTCATACAGTCCTCACGCAAGGAGAAAAAAGGACTCCCATAAATGCTCATTTAACTGGGAACACACTGGGCGATGGGCAGAAGCAGAAAGCGTTTGTGGAGCACGCTGCCGAGCAGGCGAGCTGCCATCGGTGCCAGCAGACACAGCTGCGGTCCTTGCGGCTCCGAAGATAAGGCAGCCCGCACCCGCGGGGCAAGCCTGCGTTATCTCCCGGGCCACGGGCTCCCTCGGCACCGCTTCGCTTCGCGGTGGCACAACGCAGGCAGCGAGGGCGGCACCGGCTCGGCGGGGCACTCGGGCAAGGCGCAGCTTTGCCTCGGCCGGACGGTAACGTCCGGTCACTGCGGGGCTGTGCCCGGCTGCGAGGGGTGGCTGTGAGGGGCTGTGCCCGGCTGTGAGGGGCTGTGCCCGGCTGCGAGGGGTGGCTGTGAGGGGCTGTGCCCGGCTGTGAGGGGCAGCACCGCCCCGCAGCACCGCCCCGCTCTGCGCGGCCGCTCCTTTTTAGGCCGCGCCGGGCCCCGCTCCCGGCCCGCCCCGCGCATGCGCCGCACCTTGTTTACCCCGCTCGGCGCGGCGCCGCCGCGGCCGGCCGGCAGGTGTCGCCCCACGCCCAGGAGAGCGGGCCCCGCTGGGCGGCCGCCAGGTGGCGCCTGCGCCCTCCATTCGCCCGCGAGCCGCCGAGCAGCGAACACCCCAAACAATCCCCAGCGCCGCCGCCAAATTAAATAACCCCGACCCGCCCGCGTCCCGCGCCCCCTCCGCGCCCACAGCCCGGCACCGGCCGGGACGGGTGCGCAGCCGGCGAGCCGCGCCGGGGATACGGGAGCGGAGCTGCGCGCCGGGGCCTCCTCGCTGCCTACGCCGACATTGGGCAAGGTAAGTTAGAAAATGGCGGCGAAGCTTCTGGAAGTTTGGCGGGGGGACGTGGAATCGCGGTGCGCGGCGGCGATGAGAGGCTGGGCCGGGGCCCGCGGCCCCCGGGCCCGCGCGGGGCGCCAGGCCGGCTGGCCGCGGGGACTGCGCGCAGCCAAGATGGAGGACGGCGGGGCCGAGCCGCGAAAACACTCCAGCCCCCGCTTCCCCACCCCCCGTTCCCGGCGCGCCGCGGCGGGGAGGGGGGAGGCGAGCGGAGCGCGAGTGAGAGAGCGAGAGGGCGCCGAAAGCGGCCCCCCTGCCCGCCCCGGCCCCCTTCCTCCTCCCCAGAGCCGGCCGCGGGCAGGCCGGGCCTGCCGCTCGGCGAGCTAAAATGGAGAACCGCCTTCTCCTCCTCCTTCTCCTCCCCCCTTCTGCCGAGCCGAACAGGGGCTGCCGGCAAGATGGAGGACTCGGGCATTGTGTGCGTGGGGTGTGTGTGCGGGAGCCGGGCCGGGCCGCTCGGGTGGGCAAGAGACGGGAATGGGGTCGGGGCCTGAGCCGCGCTCGGAGGGAGCGCTGGGCCGCGCAGAGAAAATGGTGGGGCGGCTGCCGGTGCCCCGGGGTCGAATGTCGGGGGAGGCCGCGGGTCGGGGACTCTCACTCCTGACAGCGTTCGCCACGGCTCCCTTCCCCGTGCTCCTCGCTGCCCAGCAGCCGAGTTCTTCCTTCCAACCCGCTCCCGGCAGGTTCCCCGCGCAGGGAAGTGCCGAGGGATCGGGGTTTGTCTCCTGTCTGTCTTCCCAGAGCTGGGGCAGCTCTGGCCGCCCTTCCCCGTGCCTGCATAGGAGGGCTGGTGGGAGCGGGGCTCCTTCGGCCCAAGTGAGGACGTAGGGACTGCCCTGCACCTTCCCCCCCGCCTCCCTCCGCTGCCCCCCGGCCCGGCGCCCAGCTCGGGCAAGGCCTTTGTGGGTCGAGTTTTCCCCTCCGAGTGACTTTGGCCGAGCTCTTCGGTGGCTGTCCGCTAAGAGGAAGAGTTGTGGCAGTTTCCGTTCGGCTTCCTTTATTTTTTTTTCTGTAAAGAAAGGGCGCTTGCCAACTTGTGCCGGGGACGCCCGATGCCGGGAGCCGCGTGTTGCTGGAACCCCGCTGGGCTCTCGCCGGCCCCGGTGGGGGGAGGGCGGCAGGAGGAGGAGGAAGGAGAATGCTTCTTACTGGGGGGTTTTGGCGCCACTTTTGTTTTAGATAGTGCTCCTCTGCCCCCTCCTCCTCGGCACGCACTGAACTGAGCTGAACCCTGCCCAGGTAGGAAACGAGAGCTTTCCTGGTGTTTCTCTTTTCTGGGCGCTTATTTTCTCTACACGGATTAAAAAATATATATATAGAGAGATAGATATAGTTGTTGCTGTGGTTAGGTACGGGGGGGACTAAGGCTGGGCTGAGACTGGGAGGCCCTGTTTTCCGGGAATTCCCCTCCCTGCCGGAGCGCATCCCTGGTGCTGGGTGTGCTGGCCTTGGGGCCCCGCACCGCTGTGCTCTGGCCGCGCTGCCTCCATGCCTTCCTCAGTTCCGGTAGCATTGTATAATCCGTCTACCCCGTGGAAATCCGGGACCCACCGACCTCATTTTTAGTGTGTTGGTTTGTTTTTTTTTTCCCCTCGCCCGTGAGAGCGGGCACGGAAGCGATCGGGCCCTTCTTTCACTTTTTTTATTTATTTATTGTACTGCCCGGGGTCGGCTCTCCTTTCTTGTGTTCCCACGGGATACGGCGTTAGGCGGTGACACAAAGTTTCGATCACCGCCGAGTCCGGTGTTCGAATTACTGAGGGCGAGTGGCTGGCTGGTTAGTTGGTTTGGTGTAGGTTTTGGGTTGTTTGTTTGGGTTTTTTAGTTTGTTTTATTTTTTAATTACTTTTTGGCAGCTCGGGTAGCGCTGCTGCCCCCCCCGCCTGCCCTGCCCGCGCTCGGAAGCTCTCGGTTGCCGTGCGCTGCCCGAGCCACACCCTGGGTGTGCGGTGTCCCGGGCCGGCGCGCTGTGGCGGCGCGGTGGC